>JAMFQS010000139.1:0-52525 GCA_025503055.1 Sordariomycetes sp. B11D1
TTCCTCAAATATGTGGGACGGCTCGGCAGTCTCGGTTACCCTCGTTTCGTACGACTCCCAGCGACTAGGCTCGGCCCTCGTTCTTCTCGTCATTCTTCCTCTTGAGCGCCGCCCTCTCCTCTTCCGTCTTGGGGATGACCTTGAAGAAGCCGTCGAGCCTGACCTGCTGCGCGCTCCCCAGGCTCTTCTCAAGCCTCTTCGCGCCGGCCCGCACCCTATCCTCCGAGAAACCCTTTTCCGCTACGAGGAACTGGACGAGCCCGTCCACGTCGGGCTTCTCCCACCTGAAGTCGCAGAGGGGGTCCGATGCGGGGCGCACGTCGGGGGTGAAGAAGAGGTCGCGGGCGTCTTGGTAGGGCCAGTCCTCGGGGATCTTGTAGCGCTCCTTGGGGTCCTTCTCGATCGACTCGACCACCTTCTCGAGGGTGCCGTGCTCGCGGATGAGCTTCAGGGCCGTGCTGGGGCCGATCTTGGGGACGGGGTCGAGGTAGTCGCAGCCGAGGAGGATGCAGAGGTCGACGAACTGGCACGTGTTAGGAGGTATCGCCGCCATGGGGGGGGTGTGGCAGGTGTGAAGGGAGGACGGGTGTAGAGGGGGAGGGGGCGCTTGGCTCACCTGCTTCCTCTCCATGTTCAGCCCCTCCAGCACCTTGTCGAGGTGGATCTCCTGGATAGGCTCCTTCCGCTGCTCACTAAACGTAAGATGCCTCAGCAAGATCGGCGAGTCGAAACACAACGTATCCATATCCTCACTAGCCGCCGCATAAACCTTGCCCGCCCTCGCCAGCACCGCACACTGCGCCTCCGCCTCCGTCGGCGCAACGATGTACGGCACCCCCATCAGCTTCAACAGCCGCTGGCACTCGGCGTTGTGCTCCCTCGTGACCCTCACGGTCCTCCTCGCGAATTTCTCCACGTCCTCCGCGGTACCGGTTTCGCGGGCCTCCTCGAGCCCCTCGTGCGCCTCCTGCTTGCGCTGGAAGCGCTTGGCGAGCTCGCCCGACTTGAGCTTGGGGGGCGCGCCGTCGAAGACGTAGAGGGGTTTGATGCCGTTGTCGACCATGCGGAGGGTGCGGTAGAACATGCCCATCAGGTGCGAGGTTGTCTGGCCGGATTCGTCGGTGAGTTGCTCGCCGCCGCTGCGGACGGCGATGAGGAAGCTGTAGATGCTCATGGAGCTGGGGTGGTGTCAGTGGGTGTGATTAGAGGAGGCGATGGCCAGGGAGAAGGTAGCAGGAGGGAGAGGAGGGTTGGAGTCTTCGGATAGCTCGGTCCTTACGCATCCTAGCGAGAACAAGAGGTTAACAGCCATGGGAGCATGAAGGCCGGGGGGGGGGGGGGGGGACAAACGTACAATGGCCACCTTCCTCCCAAAGTGGTTCTTGATCTCCCCCTCCTTGATCGCGTCCGGAGCATTCTCCTTGATGATGGAGCTCAAGTTCTTGATGCCCATCTTGCCTTCTTTCCTCCGTCCCGAAGTCCGTCTTTCTCAATGTGTGCTCGTCGCGCAAAAATGCTCGTCTCGTTTCCCCCTCGCGCAAGATCGCGAATGCTCCAAAGGCTCGAGGTAAAGAAGACACGGATAAAGCCAGAAAGGTCCCAGTGGCGCAGGATTTTCAGAAGGAAAGGAATCACGTCGGATGCTGTGTTTGGAGCGCGATTTGGAGGGTAGGGAAGGGACCCTTGAAGCCGGGGAAATTCTTCGCGGGGGGAATTTCGAGCTGCGCGAGGTGAGCGTGGAAGAGCAGTGACGCGACGCCGCCGTCACGCGTTGAGTGGTTGAGTGGTCTTGGTGCTCCCTCCCCGCCAGCAGTTGTGCCCACCTGCCGCTTTTGCCCCCCCCCCCCCCAAAAAAAAAAAAAAATCGGTCGACGAGCGGGGGATGAGCTCTGCGACGACTCTCTACAATAACCCCCCCGCCTAACACCTCGAGGAGATCCACAAACCAAGACGAGAAAACAGGCCGTCAATCTAAGATTCTGAAGAACGTTGGTAGTTAGTTCAGGGTTACCATAATCCAAACGTCAAGCTCATATCCCTAATACCATCCTTTTTCCACCAACACTAACACCGAGATTACCTCGAGCAACCAGTTCCGAGCCAGCTGTCCCAATATCCAATACTTTGAAAGCAACCCAGAGCAGAGAGTGCCACGCGTACTTGTACAAACACCGGTCCGCTCGTATACATTACCCAACCCTTCTTTCTTGCCACCTCCAAACATTCCCCCTTTTCTCTCAGCCCCTTCCTTCCCCCGCACATCCCCGTCAGTCCCAACACTTCCCACTCCATGCCAAACTACCCCCCTGAACGAACTCATAGATACCACTGCTCCGAACTTTTGTTTTAAATGCCAAAAAGAAAAAGAAGAGAAGAGAAGAGAAAAAAGGGAGGCGGGGAGGGGGATTGGATGGGGAAAAGGGCAGAAGAGAGATCAAGCGAAGAAAAGAAAAAGGCGTAAAGAGCCGTGAACAATAGCCAGAAACCAAGAAGGGAAAGGGAAAGTTGATCAATAAAGTGCAAGGATTCAAGAGGATATCCCTATGACGACAAAAGGTGAGTCCGAGAAACAAACCGCTCCTCGCAAGCAACGCGCTGACATCGCTCATCACGTCCCGTCTCCGTCTCCGTACCCGCATACCCCTCTAAGCAACTCCTCAAAGCTCTGATCTTCGCTGACCTGTGCTTGATCAGCCTGCATCCACCCTCGGTCTTGTCTTCCAGCCGGAAATTCAAGTTGACCCTGGCCACCTCGCATCTCAGCTTGCTCCAAGCCACTACCCTGAATCCCAGCCTGGGCCTGACTACCCGTTCTGCCAACATCTCCACCAGTCGTCACAGCCCCGCGCCCAAGGTTCGTATGCCCCTGAGCAGAAAGACGGCTAGCGGTCCAACCCATGGATGGTGCCAGCCCCATTCCATCCCCCGTCTCCCGGTCCGCGACCGGCCCCATCGCCGGCCCCGGTCCCTGGTGTGCAGAACCAAGGCCGGCGGGCGTGCCGTACTCTGGCATGAACTCCTGGGACGGGGAGGGAAAGAGAGGGTAAATCGACACATTGGGAAAATTGGCTGACCACATTTGAGTATTCTGGAATGTCGTGGGCTCGTCCGGATGGCTCTGCGTCTGCGCCTGCGTAGGTTGAGAGCCCCGAGGCGCGCCGCCAGTGCCGAAAGTGTTCTCGTAGCCACCTCCAGGGACCGCGGTCATGTCTTGCATGCTTGGATCAATGTGCATCGCCCTGGGAGATATGAACTCGGACGAGAGGGTGGTACCGCGCCCAAGACCTGGCGTCCGCACGAGAGCCAGCCCCTGTGAAGGGACCGCGGCCATGTCTTGCATGCTTGGATCAGTGTGCATCGCCCTGGGAGATATGAACTCGGACGAAAGGGTGGTACCGCGCCCAAGACTTGGAGTCCGCACGAGAGCCAGCCCCTGTGAAGGGACCGCAGCATCGGTAACCATGTCCCAGCTCGACTCGGTTGCAACCTGCGACCGCGCCTGTCCCTGTTGCTGCTCATCGACGTGCGTCTCCGGCTCGGCAGCGCCTCTCACGAGCATCTCGGCGTGATCAGTCACGTCCGTCCATAAAGCCCCCCACACCACCAGGGGGTCCTCACTCGCGGCGCCACGTCCCTGATCTCCCACCACGCTCGTGTTTGACAGTGTGATGCCCGCGCCCGCCATCCTCTCAGGGCCTCCCTGCTCTGTCCACCGCGACGTGATGACCTCCAGGATCTCGACGAACGGATCCTTGACATACGGGGATGCGGGCCGCGGCTCTCCGGGAAACAGAATCTCCCATATCGCGTACCAGCGCTCCTTTTGAGACTTGTTCCGCGAGGTTTTCTTTAGCGCCTCCTGCTGTTTCACTGTCATCCCCTGGTGCGAGAAGTACTTGCGCTCGCACTTCTGATCCCGGATGTGCTTGTCCCGTTCGCTCCCCTGCCCAAATACCATGCCACAGGCCGGGCAGTGGATGGGCGGCTGGTGGTAGCGGCCGAGGTGCTGCTTCACGTAGTTGGTCCCCGTGAGGGTTTGCCGGAGGAGACAGAAGCGGTGCGCAATGGGGTCGCGCTTGTAGAACGGACACGCGAACAGCTGAGTGTCGTCGCTCTGAAACGAGTCGCCCGGGCCGGGGGGGTTGGGCTCCCGGTCGCCGCCGTCGTCGTCTTTGTTGTCGTCGTCGTCGTCGTCTTCGCCCGGTTTGCGATTGCCCACTGGGCGTCGATGCTTTCCCGGCCTTTGCGGGTCCGGGTTCGGCTGCTTCCTCTTTGGGCCGGTCTGCGGAGCGGTATTGTTGTGGTCTGGTGTACATCCATGTCCGTCGACGCTGTCAACGATCACGCTATGCCCAAGAGGTGAAGGATAGGGGAGGTCCTTGCCGAGTAAAGAGGGGGCAAAGTCGAGAGTCACTGGCTGTATGATGGATTGTCGGGACGGCGCCTTGGCCACCAGCCCGCAAAGGCCAAATGACTTGTCGTAGTAACCTGTCACCAAGTCGACTCCGAGGGATGACAATAGCATCTTGATAACGGCGGGTATATCGTGGCAATGGAGGTATTCCTTGGCGCTCCAGTAATCGTCGGTGAGGCCGTCGTGGGAGGGACTCGTCGTAACCATCGACTCAATTTCTCTATCAATGAGGACTTGCAACATTAACGAGTATAGCCGCGTCCTTGGAAAAGATGTGTTCTTATTCCGGCCTGGAGACAGGACGGCGACTGTAGATGCCTCGGTATCAGTCCGAGCTGGAAGGTCGAGTGGGATCGCTGTACCGCACCGAGGTTTCCGGGCGATACTAGACGTCTCATTGCTATCCAAGGCTATCTTGACATCTCGGCGTGGAAGACAATCGTCAGGTGGAATGACGACACTGGAATCCCTCGCATGAGGCCTCTCGGGGTCGAGGAGTGTGGCAACATCGGGATGGATCGTGGTGGCATCGCTAGTGAATGTGGGCGAAGGGATAATGGTAGACTCAGGGGCTCGCGAGTTTGGCTCGGGTGTAGGCTCAACACAGAGGGCTGAGGGCCATGACCTAGTCGACCTGTTGGAGGTTGAATGACTACGGATCAGTTGTTTGGCAGACGTGTTGGCGGATCGAAGAAGTGCCTTGAGCCTCGTTAATCCGTAGTGCCTCAACGAGCGGGAGTCTCCGTGTAGCATCATCTCGGAGACTGGGAGAAGCAAGGTTGAAGCTATCAGGCCGGACGATGTATGTTAGGATGGCAGGCTGAGTCCAACAAGGGGGTTAATCGATATATATATAAGGGCACATGGAGGAAAATAAGTTCAAGGAGACGGATCGGAGAGATAACTTTGAAAAGAAGTACATGACTCGGACACGAAGGGGAAGCACTCAGGGCCCAGTGAGCAGGAGATGGTTATAACATGCGCCTCAAACGCACACTCGCTCACGGGGGCGAGGCCGAAGAATGCCAAGACGCAACTTGGGCTCGCGCGCAAAGGTGCACAGCACGGCCCTGGAAAAGGCCCTGGAAAGTTCCCAGCCGGTCAGACGTCGTGGAAGAAGGGACCGCAGAGGGGCGAGAGGTGCTAGTAACGAAGAGCGGCAAGGAGAGACGGTCCGGGGGGCGTCCAGCCTTTGTCGGCCAAAGTGTACAAAGGCCAAGCTCGAGGCAGACTCCGTCGGCCGCCTTAAAATTGGGGTACATCACGACCGCATGCTCGTCTCGTTTCGGATAGGCATGACTGCCAATGACAGCGCAGAGAAATGCATCCCGATGTGTGTATCTCAAGGTATCCCTCGTTGTTCGAGTCGCGTCTAATGCGCAAAGGGCCGAGCATTCGATCCGACAAGAAGGCGGGATACTCGGGGGCGGAGGCACGGAGATCAGAAGCAAAGCCCTTGACTGGGCTGGACCATGAAGTCCGTCCATGGTGTTGGGTCCTTGCGAGATTGGGTGATGGGGGAAGAGACCCGCCATAACCTCCAAATGTTCGGTAGAAAGTCCAAGTATGAGGGTGTCGCGCGTGGTTGTGGCGCCCTATTGGAAATGTCCTTGAACCCTCGCACGGAAGTGCCCATCAGGCTCCAGTTCGGCATCGCTTCGCCGATCGTCACCTGCCTCGAAGCGGGGTGTCATTGCTGCGAGTCCATTGGTAGTAGGAGCTGGGCTTCCACGCTGACGTCTGCTTGGTCAAAGTCGGCGCGACTGTCTTCCAAGGGATCGGCACAATTGATAATGCTCGTCTCGTAGGCGATGGAAGGGAGTACATGACGACGAGGACAAATGCGAGGGTGGGGGTGGGTGGCACAGTCCTTTGCTGGATGGTGCAGTGCCTCCCCATCTATCCCATTCCGTGGCATCCGGATGCTTGGCTGCCAGTGCCGGCAAAGAGATTCCGATTCGTATCAATCACAGCGCGGGAGGCTGAGGTTTCGAGGAAGATCTCCTGGCTCAAGATCATCTACAATATCTCAAATGGGTCAACTTCCCGGGGCTGTGCGAAAAGGAGTTTCCGTCGGTGGCTCTTTCCGTGCCAAAGGCGTGCGTGACCCCCCCCCAATCTGACTTCCAGGGTCGGAGCTACCGAAATTCGGAATCTTGGGAAGCGGCAGAGGAGGGGCGTGGCCGAAGTAGACACGAGCGGTAGAGCAGGTACTCGTCGGGACTTGTAAGTGCATGGCAACCACTGCGGCAGCAGCGTACATAGAGAGTCCCGGGACTTCCTCTTCTCAAACTCACCCCAGTCGTGCCTGCCTGTCCCTATTCACGTGGGAGGTTGTCCCTTCCCCGGTTACTGTCTTTTGGAACGGCCACGAGCGCTTCCTCCTCCGCTACGTGGTGGCTGGCGAATTGGTGGGGGGAGCAGCAGCCGCGACTGGCAGCAGGGAGGCGATGTGCCCCTGTCAGCGAGCGATTGGGCGGGGTGTGGTGAAATTGACCTCACAATGTCCGGACCACCGCGCACTTGTGCAGGCGTTCAAGTCAAGGAAGTGGCCGCCACGACCTCTCGACGTGCGATGTCCAGTCGATGAAAACCTTGCCCTGGGTCCGACACGCGATACCCAATCAACCCCACGGCCTCGTTCGCTCGGGACCTCCCGCCACCCCACAAACGCGCCGCTGGCATTAGTGTGCGCGGCCGGGTCTGGAACATAGGGAGGCGCGGTCGAGCTTGTACCGTCATGTATACAGCTGGAGGCTGCAAGTGAAGTTCGCCGACAAGCGTGCGAAGCCGCAGGCGGAGGAGGAGACGGGCAGTTCATGCACATGCAGAACCAGGGGTTCGAGGATGGCTGTGCAAAAGAAAAAGCCCGTCGATGATCAGCCACTCAACGAGAAGCTACGGACTTGTGTACCTCATCGAAGCGGTCTAATAGCGGCTAACTAAGTCGAAGGGTGTGGTGTGAGCTCCAAGGCTAGAAGGCGCCGAGGTCGACGGCCGCCGGAGCTCACCTGGGACAGTCTTCTGGTCACCATACCGCTTACTGTCGCCCTGGATCCTGTGTGACCTATATCTCCTGTCAGACTCACATAGGACGAGGGGCGACAGGGGGCTCAGGGATCCCTCGCGCCCACTTCCATCCCAAGTTTACGGTGCACACCCCAGTCGTCCCCTGCCCACCACCAAACGTTGTCTCAGCCCGGTCCGCATCCCACGGCCTCTGGCACGACGGCCACCCCAGCCACCCACAGCCATCCTCCCAAGTCCTACCTGACTCAGTCAAATCTGCACAAGGGGCCAAGGCCATGCTGCCACTTCTTGCCCCCGGCCCGCCAGCTTCTTCCCGCTAGCGCTGCCCGACCTCGATCAAGCTTGTGAGAGGTGAGAAAACACCCCCTCGCCCCTCGTCAGCTACACCCCTCGCTGACATCCCCCTTGCGCTTTCATCCGTCCGTTTTCGTCTCCAGTGGGGCCCCGCTTCTCCGGGGACGAAGCTCGCGACGCCCGATGTTAGATGTAAGACACGGTAGCCAGACGTGAACAATTGTGTGAGACACCAACACCTCGAGTAACGTCCCATTCGTCGTGGAGCGGTAGGACGGGCTGCGTTCACGAGAGCAGGCGTCAGTCACGTCTGGCTCGGCAACATCAGCCTTCCGTTTCCCCCATCCGAAGCGGGATTTTCCCTAGCCAAAGACTGACGTAACGGAAACACACGAGGCATGGCTTCAGGGTCATGATTCCACGGCGGCGCATCTCCACACTGGACTGACTGTCTGACCGCATCAGCGTGCCTGTAGGCTAATCAGCACGTCCGTGAAGGGCCGCGACGAGCAGTTGGCCTTCTCGGACCCGCTCCGGTCTCTTCTCTTCCACACCTGCAAATACTCTCTGGAATTTTTGGGGCGTTTGCTGACAGACGCGGCAAAAGCAACAGCCATGTTTCCCCCCAAGTACACCCAGTCGAGCACAAAGTATCTCAAGAAGCCCCTTCGGCTACTGTAGAAACCGCGCCGCGAGGCTCGCGGAGGCCATACCTGTTGCGGCTGTCTTGATGCCCATGCCCCAAAAGACCCTCACCTCGCTTTAGCAAAACAAAAGTAAGCAGATTGATGGATGGAATGCCCGCAATGCTCGGACAAACGCGCAGATGCTCGAATTGAACGTAGAAATGGGTATAAGCAGTAAAAGACAAGCTATGCAGAAAGAATGCAGATGCAAGACAAAGGACGTCCCCTCCCCCCTCGTCCGCACCCTCCTTACCACTCTATGCTCCTCCCCTCGCCCCCCCGTAAGACCCCGGCTGCTTGATCCATAATACAACCCAAGCATCGAATGCGCTCCATCTCCGTCCGTCATCCATTCCGCCCTCGCCTCCACCGGGACTCAAGCACACAAAAAGTCAACACCCATCTCCCTAGCGACCCCCTCCCACTCCCAAACACCCCGCCACTCCCCCCGCCCCATCGCCCCCCAAACCCCCTCCAACACCCCAACTAAGAGGTCATAGTTCCTCAGGCCAGTATATCCCTTCACGCGCCCCACCGCCTTCCTTACCCTCCCCTGTTGCGTTGCATCGAAGCACGCCGTCCCGAGCAGAAGGCACGGTATGAGAAGAAGCCGCTGTGAAGGGTCGGAGGGCTTGAAGGTTTCGAGGAGTGTGAGGGATTCGTCTAATGTGGTTGTCATGCGCATGTCCTGGAGGACTGAGGTACGTGTCGGTGGAGAGGAGGGCGAGGGCGTGGGCGCATCATCGCTCGCCGAGGTCTCGAAGACGTTCTCGCCCTCGGCCTCAGATGAGGCCGATAAGCCGGCTACGTCCCCCCTCCGACTCCTCCCATCGCAAGGCGGATATATCGTCCGGAAGAGGTAAACCCACACCGCCTGTTTATACAGCAGCGCTACGCGGTTCCTGCTGTCCCCTGCTGGCCAACACGGCGACCAGTCCCTCACCGCTGCGTCAATCTCTGCCGCGCGGTAGAGGCTCGGATAGTCGACCGCGTGGTCTGCACCGGACCGTATGTTTGTGCGGATGGTGTCACGGATAGCAGCTATCTGACTCATGTAAGTGAAGAGGCCGTCTGTTACCCCAATCAGGCGTGGTGGGTGCGGCGACCGCGACGGGCATCGAGAGGTCGGGGATTCCGCCATGCGGCCCTCCGATCGTAGTGGCGAGAGCAACTCATCCGCAAAAAGATGGTACTCAAAGAACTCCGTGATAAAGGAATGGAAGTCAGGGTCCTTTGGCGGAGAGTGGCGAATCAGGCTGCGATATGCCTGGAGGTGGATCCGATGGTCTCCCCTCGGGTTCCCCTCCACCATCGTCTTCAGCAGCAGACAGAGCATTTGTCCGTACTGCGCCGTTAGAACAGTCTCGTACCCCGAGTCGGCTAGGTCCTCTGATCGGCTCATGTCGGCGTAGAGACACTTCATCGCCTCTTCGTGGTGGAACTCGGCCCTTCTTCTCAAAGATGAAAGCGTCACCTCCCCACCAGAGCTTTCCTTGAGAATCTTCATCCCATACGGCGTCTCGTAGGCGATATGCCCCGCACTAAGGCTTAGCACCGAATGCATAAGCCCCTGGTGCCGCGTCGCGAGCCGCAGCACAATGTCCTTGAATGCGTTCCGGTGCTCGCTCTCGACGGTCAGCACGTTGCTAAGGTGGTTGCAGTAGTGCCACCAGAAGATCTTGTCGTCGGGCGTCTCGACGCCGTGGAAGATGGGCGGCATAGTGATGGTCGGAAGGCTTATCCTACGAAGACGGGCTGTTGCGTTTCAGCTGTTAGCATTCCTTTGCGGAGACGTGTGCTGCGGAGGGGGTGAGGATTAGGGAGGTAGGGGTTGCGTTCTTACCCTCCTCTTCCCTCTCCTTTCTGCTCTTCCAAATCTGCTTCTCATGATAGCCCTCACAAACCACAGCGTTCTTCTCGCAGTTCATGCCTAGCGCAAGTTAGGTTAGAGCCTAGCTTCCAAGAAGTGGGAATAACATCACGCAAACCAAAATAGACAAACGCAAGGGGTAACCCAAAGCAGGGTAGACGTACACCGTGGCTTTGCTTCATCACACTTCTTCTTCCTCTTCCGACAGGTAATGCACCCCGTCTTCGACCTCGGCTTCGCAACCTTGTTCGCGCCTTCAGCTGGCACGAGTGGGTGTTTCCTAGGGCGGCCTCTCGGCCTCTTCTTCTGAGGTTTCTCTTCCGGTGTTCTTTCTTTCGTCTTTGATCTGGTATCTCCTTTCGCATCGACTCCGAATCCGGCTTCCTTCAATACAAAGTCCCGCGTCTCGGCAGAGGGCAGATCCAGCAGGTCCCCAAGCTCATCATCATCCATCTCCAACTTCGGCACCGTCCCGCCGTCCTCGGTCCACGGCGTCGACGAATCGTCTCTTACCATCCCCTCCATAGGCCACATGTCAGTATAGCTCAACGACGCAGAGTTAACCCTCGAGGGCGCTGATGTCGCGGAGTCCCTGCCAGGGCTGACGGGGGAGAGCTGCCCGGTGTGGAGGACCGAAGTGAAGGGATTGCTCCAGGTGGACATTGGAGCCGGCGATGGGCAGACGTGTTCCGTGAAAGAGGCATCCGAGGGCGTCCTGTGAGTGTTTCTATAGGTGTTAGACCAGTGGGGCTCCTGGTCGGGGATGGGAATTGGTGTTGAGCGGGCCATGGTTGCAGACCCATTCCAGAGTTGTTAATGCGAGGTACGGAACGAGACAAGAACGTGCAACTAAAGACACGGACGTAGATGTAGATCCCAGGTACGGCAGAGAGTCCAGATCTGGGATGTCGTAGAGTAGTGCAACCCTCTTCCTCACTTAAGCGTTAACCATCAAGAGAAACGGTATCAGACTCCGATGATAATGCCAAGCCAGGAACGGGTCGAAGTGATGGCCCACACAGATCCAGGTCAAAGTGGCACTATGCCATGCAACATTCCAGGAAGCGGGCCAGGGAGTTTCCGGGGACGTCCAGGCAAGGGTCCAACCGGATGGCAAAGATTCGTTCAGTAGAGGGGCGGTGTCGATGTGCTGGCCAGAGGTTCGAGTAAGTTCGGATAAGCTGTGACCTTTGGGATAAAAGCCAAGATGGGTCTGCGATGGGTCTCCAGTGGGTGTTGGTGTATAGATGGCGATGACGGCCTCTCGTCGGGTTGCGGGAGTCTTTACTGTAGCTCAGTGCGTACCAAAGACCAAAACCTAGAAAAGTCTCCCGGCGGCAGTGTTCAACACACGGAGGAGGGCCGGGTGCACCAATATAGTTGTGGAGGCTCCAATCCAGAGTCGGCCGTGCGCGACACTGCGGCAACGAGCCCAGGCCAGTCGTCGAGCTATCCTTGAACGCGGGCTACCAGTTCCCAGCAGACGGCAAGGTCCAAGGAGAAACCATGTCAGAAGGTTCAGATTCCCGGGCTGGACGAACCACTCGATTGGCGACTGTGAGGCGGGCTTGCATGTGGCTTGGAGAGCTAGGGCAGAGGGGGTCGAAAAAAGCAAATGAGGAAAAGGCTTCGGTGTCAGTCAAAAGGTGGAGCGACCGGGGTCAACGCCTTCAGGGGCCTCGAACCGACGACCGGTTCGAGAGATCAACGGAGGAGTTGTGCGTCAGGGTGTATAACGAAGGAGCGGGGGTGGGGGCGAGACAGGACGCACGGAGAGACAACGATCCAGCCCGTCCGCACCGTAGATGAAGGGAGCAGAAGCAGACGGCCAACGGGTCCCAGGCGGGGCTGGATGTCGTGCATACAAGTAAGTACCTGCCTCTACCGGCGCCCGAAACCACGACGCCGGACGCGGGACCGCAAGTCCAGATGAGCCATTCGGGACACCCAGCTTGGCCGGGGATGGGGGATGGATCAATTAGTGGCCCCTACCTGCCTGCCCCCGGAAGATGTGAGTAGTGGGGGCCAGCGCCAGTATGCCAAGACGGTCGTGCTGTGCCGTGCGGGTTGGCGAGAAATGAGACGATCAACACACCCCCTCCCGCACCGCATGCATGTTCCGCCGGGGGGTCGACCCCCTGTCTTCCCCGGGAGTTAATACGACTCGAGGGATGGAACGCAGGTCGAGGTATCGTCTGCTGGGGAGTGACACTGGAAAGGACGTAGTCGGTTGACGGCATGACCGTTGAACCGCTCCGCGTCAGTCGGGTCTTGACCCGGAGCGCGACCTGTTAGCGTCCGATATGCTGATCGGACCGCGCCTAAGTTCGCGGGATGGCAGCTCCCGGTCTTTGATGCTCGAAACCCGATGGCTTCCCAACCATTGAGTCGGAAGAAAAAACTACTCTTGTTGACAAGAAAGGCCGATGGACAGCCTCAGCTCTTGTACCCCATTCCCTTCCTCCACCAATCCAATACACCACGCTCCTCCATCAAACTCCCAAATTCCTTTACGCTCTCCACCTCGGACAGTCCCGTGTTGTGTGTCTCGCCATTTCTATTCTTAGGCCGTGGCGCCGAACCACCCGTCTCACCCGCCATGGCGTCTGGCCGCGCGACGAGTTGAAAGTCTTTGTACCTCAAATTCCGCACGGTATCAACCCACGACTCGACAGCGTCTTTGTCTTTCGACTCGACGTACATGATGCCCGGGCACCCGCCAGAGCGGAGCAGGACGGAACAGCCATAGGTGTCCGCGGCGCGCTTCAAGGCCGAGACCTTTTTGCGAGATGTGATGTGGTGGGTGCGTATGAGGGCATTGTAAAGCGTTGTCTGCATTTCCGGTTGTTGGGTTTATCATAGGATGTATTGACCCAGGTTAGCAGGAGCTGTTGTCAAGATACTGCTCAGTCTTCGTACCTCGTATGATGTCATGCGATTGCCGATATTGTAGGTTCATCCAACGCGAAGATCCGACAAGCAAACCTCTGCCAGGGGATCGTTATTGTGCCAAGTGCGATCAGCCACTCACTATCGGTAGTTCCATAGGCCAGATGCAGCAGTGGAAAAGAGGCAGTCAGGCGACGGGCAGAGCGGAGCGGACCGGGCCTGCTGGGCGATCTGTTCGAACCCGGTGAGGCGGTGGGTCCAGGCGGATCCATTCCGTGCAGGGAAAGACAGCGGACCTCGTCTGCCTTAGCGGCTCGCTTGGCGTCTTGGCTGGGATGCTCCTGAGATTGAAGGGTCTAGAGGCTGAGCAGTGGTGTCTCTCCTGAAGCTTCTTGTCTTTGGCTCGGACGACTCTGAAGGACGAACGTTTCCCCTCTCGCGTGCTTTGTAGACGAAACATCTGACTCATCCGCGTCCTTCCACAGACCGGATAGGAAAAAGCGACGAGGAAGGAGCTCCCTCCTTGGGATAGCAGGAGCTGCGGTGGGGCCGCGGCTGGCACCTTCCCCCGCAGCTTAAGCCCGTGCATGGGCTCCGCCGAGATGCGCCAAAAGTCCCCGCCAGTCTGGGGTCTCGGCCCTGGTGACGGAAGGTGCTGTCGTGGCTTCTTCCCCCGTACTTGCACCGGGTAATTATTCCGAGATATGATATTGGCCTTCTTGTGAGATGTGCGGTAGTGTCACCAAGCATTTTCCGGTTTCCTGGATGCCCATGCTCCGTTGCACACCACCCGCTCCCCGCCACGACCGTGGGGGTCTCGCTTCAACTTGATGCAGGCACTCGAGGATTCACGCACGACGAATACGGGTTGGTAATAATTTTGGAGAGGGCCTCGGTATCCACGCCCATCAACGTCATGGTGCTGGGATGGCGTATCCTGAAGACGAAGCTGAAGAGCACATTGCAGTGATCTACCGATCATCTTCCACCTTGTCGAAGACATGAAGTACTACTGGCTCTGAGCGGCGACCTTCCGCGGCCATGGAGGCAAAGTTGTATCAGGGCCTGACGCGCAGGGTGAACACGTCCGCGGGCACTGTCCTCGCAGCGGGCGGGGGAAGCCGCAACATCAAGCTCGTGGTTGAAGACATGGGATGGACCCTTTCCGTGTTGATCTCCAGGGTGTTTATTTTGGCGGATATGGCTTATGTATCCGCTACCTTTACCTTCCACGGACACTCGCGTTCCCTGGTCCTCCAGTCCATACAGAAACAAAGACACTCGACGCGAAAAGGACACCCCGGGGCTCGAGCCTCTCACACTTAATGCAACAAGAAACTCATGCATCGCCATTCTGGCGCGGGGCAGGTTTTCAAATCCTGGCATGGTGGCAACAAGGTCCGAGCGCTTTCACGCGATACTCCCGGGGGGGGGGAGGCCCCTTGACATCAACGTTCATTCCGGCCCAACCAGAACAAGGCTTGCCTGATACTTTATTTTCCGGACGGCGGAATTCACCCGGCTCCGCCCTCAGCCTGAACATCATGTCAACTCCATGGAAGAGCAGGATACCTGACAGATAATGGGGACCGCTGGGCAGGAAGATTTGCGGCAGAGTGAGGGGAGGAGCTCGAGATGGTGTGGCTGGGCCCCCACGCCAAGGAACCTCCACCCGCACTCTCTCCAGCCTCTCACACCTTGAGACACATGACACTCTCTCGCAGACCTGTCCCATACTTCCATAAGCTTTGTGGTGGGGCCCCGCTTTTGAGGGCATAATAGGCGAGTTAATGACCAGCCGGACGATGGAACCACATAACCGTGCAGCAAGTGCTGCGAGGTATTGCGTTGTGCGGGGTGAACGATGAAAGGACATTGGCCGTTGGTGGGCCGGGACCCTGCGAGTTTACCTTGAACGCAGAACGAGGTCACCTCGGATTGAGCCCCAAGTCTCTCGCGCGTCCTCCTCCCGTGTCGGAAGAAAAGCTGCTAAGAGACTCATCGAGATAGGTTGGCTCATCTTGTTCGCAAATTTCAGTTCTTGGAAGACGATGTGTGTTCTAAGTCGAAGAGAGACTCGCCTCTCGGCCGCTCCTCCTAGGATCCCTGCCAGGCGTTCTACGCGGTAGTCTCCTCTGTACGGTAACGGTTTCTGGAATGCCGATCCCCTGTCTGTCTCTTGAAGTAACCTTTTTCAAACTCGCTGTCTCTCACCTAATGGGCCGTGAGAACATCGGATATATCTATCGTCGTTAATTTGACTAACACGGCTTTGGGAAGTCTACATCAAGGAGCTCGTCAATTCCGAAAAGGATGCCGCGGAGCTATTTCCGCAATCGACGACAGCTTGAGGAACTACAGAGGCCACAGCCTCTCGGCACTTGCACTTAAACGAGGCCAGAGCCCGATAACCTCTTTGGACGCCGCGAATTACTCGGAGTGAGGTGCGTTCCTGCCTAGGAAAAAACAGTGGAGGGTGTCGTTGCTTTTTGTTGTCTCGGCACCATTCCCCGAACCCGGTTCCGCACTTCACCGGTCCCACACCGGTAAGACTTTGCAGCCAACCACATGGCATTTTCGCGCTGCCCCTTGCTCGATTCGCGTATCTGATGTCTCCTTATTCTGTTTTTCGTGTGAAGAAGCAGGGCCGACCTGAGATGTGACTGTGACTGTGCCCGGCATTTTGCTTCTTCACGGACCCGGTGGTTTGGTTGAGGGTATTTGGTTTTTGTGAGAGGGTGTACCTAGGCGCGAGGGTGTAAGACATCAGAACCAGGGGTCCTCCCGCTTAGTCCTTTGTCTTTGCCATTGTTCCTTTGATTTGCTTTTGTTTTTTGGCGACACTTTGCTTTTGTCCCTATGGAGTAACCCCTTGCGGATATCCCCTATGAGACAATACCTCGTGTTCTGACCCCGGACGGCGTTTAGCCATCTGTTTCCATGACTCGTGTCTTGATTTCTGGCGCGCCTGGCAGGGGTTTGTTTCTCAAATCCGGTGTGGCAAGCCCCTGTCAGCCGCAGGAAAAACCAAGTATGGACTGAACAGCGCGTCACTGAGGATCTCGGACCACTATCAGAGTACTTACTGGCCGGGCCGCGAAGTTCATCCGCGCCCCCGTCGCAAATTCGCACCGGACCATGTCCTATTCCGAAATGATCGATCCCAGCTCGGCCGGCCCGCTGTGTCGGGCTGTTATTGAGGCGCAGAGAGACTATCGACCCTGCGGAGCTGAGTGCAGGAGCAGGGAAGTGTGCTTGACTACGGCAACTCTTCACACACCCGCTCGTCGCCTTCCCGCTCCCCAGATGCTGTCGGTGGGTCCCTTGTCCCTCACTCAGCCCTCGTCTTGCAGTGCCAGCCAACTGCATCCGCTGTCCTCCTTCCGGGAAGCGTATCCATGTGGGCAGTAAGTTGTCTACAGTCTCAAACCGTCACGTGTAAGCTCCCTGCCTCTACGTCTCATCACTATTGACTATTGCAGGCATGTTGATTTGTACGAGGTATGTACGCATATACGTATCTCGTCCAGTATCGTCCTTGGTACCCTTCAATCCCCGGGAGTCCATCTCGTGAGAGGGAAGTCCCTTACTAACACCTTCCGCACACCCGAGTCCCCTCTACCGAGCATCCTCCCAGCCTCTAAAGTGCCCGGACGTGACCACCACCAACGAACGACCCACTCCACGGGTCAAGACGGTGGAGAACGCGGAGTGGCTATTTTGAGGACGCAGTCATGTTCTTCTCACAAAGATTCCATATGCGGTTTCAAACCCTCCCGGTGCTACTGCCTTTCCAGATATCTCCGTTGCCTTCCTTTTCCCCTCGTTCCTTTTTCTCCTGGTCTAAGATCAGGCGGGGGCGGGGTGTCAACGACGACATTCAGCCCAAAGATCAAGTGGATCTCGGCAAGACGGGTGTTAGCGTCAAAGGATAGGTCCCGGCCTAAGAGGCTCCTGGGGAGAACACGCGGCCTGGGGTCCGTGTTCAGCCCAATCGCCCAGCTCGCGCCCTCGAGCCATACCGGGAACCCAGCTCCCATGGACCGAGACGACAGGTGTAACGTTGTATTCTCGACCCGGCGAAGAGTCAAATGACCTATCGCCAACTCTCCGATCCCGATCCCTCACAGGAGATCGATTCGCGTCCAGCTGGGATGGATCCTCCGCCCTACGCCAAGTTGCTTTTGTTCGGTATCTTATCGATCAATGGTCAAGTGTCCGCTGCAGGGTCGCGTCATGCGGTGGAACGGTGGGACCGGTGGAGCGGAAAGCCCGGAGTTATCGTGTCAGTTGCCCGGGCTGCGATCGTAGGAGGATCGCAAGTGGAGCTGCATCTTTGAATATAGTCCGAAAAGATCGGAGGTGAAGATCGTGAGGGAGATATCTTTATCCGATTTGGTAAAGCAGGGTTGATCGTTGGGAAGCTACTGTGTTTGGAGCCGTGACATCGGGGCTTGGCCTGAGCACGATGCAATCCCAGGTAAGTTTAGTTATCCTGCTCCTCCAATGTCTTATTACTCTTTCCCCCTGTCATTTACGCCTTGCGATCTGTCACAACCGTCCGGTCTTACTCGTTGCTTTTATTAGCATTCCGAGAAGCCTCAAAGCTCCTTGGCACCCGAGGCGCGCACGCTGCTCGGATCAAAGATAGTTGTGGGGTCGATCAACGAGTCTCAGCTACGGCTGAAGCCCCGCGTCCTGGGAGATCAACGGAGGCGCCCCAATTCGCCAAGTTGTTCCCTCATTGCGACGCTGTATGGAAGATGGAAGGGATCAGCGAGTTTCACCTTACACCCCAGGATAGGAGACCGCGCAAAGCAGTCATACCCCGGGGCTCGGGGCTATCTACCGAATAGGCCGGGGGTGAAGTCTGTGAGGCCTCCGTCGGGGGGGACTGGAGCGGGGAGGGTAAGGCTGACGAGGTCCGTGGCCCCTCAGGTAATGGGGCTCCGGACGTCGGCAGAGGTGCGCAGAACGAACCCACTGCCGAATAAAGTGGAAGCACGCGACAACACGGCGCTGGGATTTGGGGGTGGGGGGAAGCAGAGAGAAAGATGCCTACAAGGCGGTTCTCAAAAGGACTCGTGGCCTGTAGGCCCAAGCGCTGCAAGGACTGGCATTGGACGGGTAGGCAAACGAGGGGCGCAAGGTGACTGCGTACGGACGGGCTAGGCGATGGCCCGAGGTAGGATGTTGCTGGCGGATATGCACAAGGCGAGGGAGGGCGCCGTCGCCGTCGCCGTCGCCGTCGTCACGCATCCGTGCATGTCTGTCCGGAAGCCTCGAGCGAACATCCGTGCCGGAGTCTGATGCATATTATCATGGGGGACCGGTTCCGCTGCTCACGACCCATCGCCACGACAAGCTCCTCCTTGCCGACTAGTACATGCACGGCAATTTGTTAACCCCCCCCCCCGGACGGAAGCACAGTGAAAGTGCATACACGTAGAATTCGCTATGCATCTGCACCCAAACGCCCAACACCAAGCCCATCATCACGAGAGTCACCCAACCTTAGCCCTATTACCGCCCACTCACTTCCCCTCCACAACCTCATCCCTTCCCCTAAACCTCGACCTAGCAGCCCTCAGCAACCCCCATGCCAACACCCGATAAACAACCACACACCCCGCCAGCGCAATGACATTAACAACGGGATCCACATCCAGCCTATACAACTCCAGCACATCCTCCCCCGTCTCAATGATACACCGTCCCCCGAGCATATGCTCCTCCCCGCATCGGAACTCCACGCCCCTGAGCGAATACGGCGCCAGGGCGCGCGTCGCGTAGCGGATGGGGGAGAGGTAATTCATTGCGTCGAGGAAGTCGGGCATGTTGGTTGATAGGACGCCCGCCATGCTGTTGGCTACCGAGAGGAAGACGGAGGTGAGGTTGACGGCGAAGCCGGTGTGGGAGAAGAGGGTATTGAACATGATGCCGATGCTCTCGCCGCATGAGACGACGCCGAAGCAGGAGAAGGTCGCCACGAAGTACATGGCCGCTGTGCGCGGTAGATCCACGGCGAAAACGGCCAGCACACCAAAGACGAGACAGCTCAGGATCTCGAGCGGCACCTCGAGCACGGTATACACAGTCAAGAACGCCTCGACACCATAAACTCCGTCATCATCCTCCCGATAAAACACATCCCTCTCCGCTGGGTAGACAGCAACGTTCTGCAGCATCCCTACAAAGTAGAAGGCCCCCACCTCTTGAACGAACCCCATCCGGTTCTGCACAGAGTAAAAGTCGTTGTCTAGCGGCGCGAAGAAGAGCGTAAAGACCACGCCGAGGGCGACGACCTGCATCGTGCGCGCGAGAAGCAGGGGCGGCTGACGGCGAAGGTTGATGGTTGCGCGGTGGAGGAGGAGGGGGATTGCTGTTACAAAGGAGGCGCGCTTCGTGACGAGAGCGCCGAGCTCGGCGGGAGTGGCGAGGGTTGCTTTGTTGAGAGAGCGGCGGGGGACAGACGAGACGGTTCGGGCGAGAGTGATTTCGTTGTCGAGCGCGCCCTTCTCAGTTTGTGATGCCGTTGCCTCTTCCGACTCGACGTCGTTACTCTTTTCCGTGATCTCGTCCTTCTCTTCGATATTCGGTAACCTTGTATTCCCAAGCACGACTGTCTCTGCCTCCTTCCACGCCGCGATAATCTTCTTCACCTTTTCCCTACTCTCCCTCTCCCTCCCTTCCCCTCTTAGATCAACGCTGATCAAGTCCATGACAAAGTCCGCCGGGTTAGTGTGCTTCGGACACTCGTAACCCAAGCCCCGGAAGTACCCTAGCATCTCCGCCGCGGTCCCTGTATACGCACATTCCCCGCCCCTCGCTAGAAGGAGGACGTTCCCAAAGTGTTTAAACAGGTCGCTCCGCGCCTGATGGATCGTCAGAATGAGCGTCCTCCCCTCGGCCGCCAACCCCTGAAGTACCTCCATGATGGAGTTCGCCGTGAACGAATCCAACCCAGAAGTCGGCTCGTCAAGCAACAGGATGCGCGGATCAGTGAGGACCTGCACGGCAATAGATACGCGCCGCTTCTCCCCGCCCGATATTCCCTTGATCAGCTCACTCCCCACGAGGTTATCCGCGCAGTCCTTCAGGCCCATCTTCATAAGAACCTCCTCGGCTCGCCGGTTCTTCTCCTCCTTGTCCATCCACGACGGGAGCCGCAGGCCCGCCGCGAAGCGCAGCGTCTCGCGCACTGTCAGAGAAGGGAGCAGCGCGTCGTCGTCTTGGCAGACGTAGGAGCACACAGACTTGACTACCGATGACGATGGCACTGCCGAATTGAATGTCAGCTTGCCCGAAGGAATGTACTTGGTACCCATCGTGTTGTGCAACCTCAGCGCCATCGAGTTAAGCAGTGACGTCTTGCCGCTCCCTGACGGCCCCATGATCACGTTCAGGACCCCCGCCTGGAACGTAGCAGAGACCGGGTTCAAAATCGTCTTACGCGGCAACTTCTTCCCCCACGGCGCCCGTTTGTCGAGATCGAGCGCGAAGTTGTCCAGCCCGACGTCAATGGCACGGACCTCAGCGATCGAAGCTGCCTTCATCTTTTCCTTGCCGGCTGATAGGTCCGTGTCCGAGGTCCGGGCTCGCGCAATAGTCATCTCGACTTTCAATAAGTAGAGCAGCACCGCGGCGAGCAGGAGCAGCCCCACGACGAATGCAACCAAGATTATGATCGGTCGCGCGATCCAGTCTGTGGGGAAACTGAGCGACTCCATGATATACTCGCCGGTGTACGACACGCAGTCCGGGTTGTCCCTCCCACCAGGCAGGGGGCAGTCGTAAAAGCTGCCCTCGAACTCGTTTCCGCAGTAAGCTCCAAAAGCGTAAAACTAACCGGCGTCAGAAACATTCGCACTAATGCAAGACACGATGGGGAGAGTGCATACCGTGTAGGTCAACCACTTCAGCCAGCGCACATAGACCGGAATGGTGTCCGCCTGGATAAACATCCCACACGCCATGCTCTGGAGTGTGTACACGAGGTTCGCAATGAGACTAGCCCCGGGGAAGTGGCGCACCGCCGCTACGCAGGTCATGGCACAAGCCATGGCAACGTAGTGGTTTAGGAGTGTGATGGCAAAGAAGACAAAGAACTTTTCAACATCCCTATCGAAGCCCGCCATAAAATAAAAGATGACACTAAAGAGAAAGGGCACTGGCAGGTCTTCAGTGAAAAGGCGAGCGAACCGCCGGGAGAGTATAAACGGAATCACGTCGGCGCAGCCC
Organism: Sordariomycetes sp. B11D1; assembly: GCA_025503055.1. NCBI lineage: Eukaryota > Fungi > Ascomycota > Sordariomycetes > Sordariomycetes sp. B11D1. The sequence continues at coordinate 21,425 of JAMFQS010000139.1, forward strand.
TCGCTGTGTTCGCGGTCGAAGGTCGGGATGTCGATGGTGAGCCGGTAGACCTCGAAAACGAGTAAGAGATATCCCTGGAGGCCAGCTGCGGTGTACAGCGCACCCTGGCGAGACCGTATACCCGAGCTGTCACGCGCCAGCTCGAAGAAAATGTAGCCCGTGACGAGACCCATGAGGATCGCCTCGAGAATAGCAGCCATCATGCCCATCGGATCCCGATATGTCACCTTGAAAGTCCGGTCCGTCAATACGACTAGTTGCCTGAAGAAGGTGGCGTGCTTGGCTTCGCTCGTCGGCTTCCGTCTCCGGGGCCGCACCTCGACTTCCAAGTGCGGGCTGGGGTATCGCTGTGAGCTCTCGACATTCCATGCCGCTTTTAACGCCTCGACCCGAGCAGTTGTCTCCCCTTCGAGCTCGGGGGTCCGGTTATCAACCGCCGACATGTCTATCACAAACTCGGCGGGGTTAACAAAAGGAGGTAGCTTAAAGCCCTGACTCTCAAACCAGGGGATACACTCCTTCATTGGACCCGAAAATACCGGGCTCCCTTTCGTCAGGATGATCAAATTGTCAAAGAGCTCCCATATCTCCGAGCGGGGCTGGTGTATCGTCGTGATAACAGTCCGCCCCTTATCCGCGAGGCTCTTCAACGTCTTGACTAGTTGAAAGGCACTTGTCGCATCGAGCCCTGTTGTCGGTTCATCAAGGAAGAGAACGGACGGGTTGGCGAGCAGCTGCACGCCGATGCTCGTCCGCCTCTTCTCGCCGCCGGAGCAACCCTTGTGCTGCGAGCTGCCAACCCGCGTGTCGGCGCACTCCTTGAGGCCAAGCTCCAGGATGACTTCCTCGACGACCTTTTCGCGCTGGGCCGCGGTGGTCGAAGAGGGCAGGCGGAGGTCGGCAGAGTACTTGAGCGTTTCCCTCACGGTGAGCGAGGGCAGGAGCACGTCGTGCTGCATGACGTAGGCATGCCTCGCGGACTGGACCCCCGCCTCGCCGTTGAAGGAAGCCGAGCCTGCTTCTGTAAGTCTCGGGCTGACCATACGCTCTGCGAGTGTATTCAACAAAGTCGTCTTCCCGGATCCACTCCCCCCAATGATGGCGGTCAAAGTTCCCGGCGCCAACGACGCCGCGACGGAGTGCAAGAGTGTCTTACTACCAGACTTCTTCTCGTCCGAAATGGTCAATTCCCTGAAGAGCTGCGGATACGTCGCCGGCTCGAGCCACGACGGGGAGGTGTCGACGACGACCTCGAGGTCGCGGATTTGAACGTCGACGGCCTGCACATCGTCGAGTGAGAGCGGGGTGTCGTGGTTGAGAGAATGGCGCGGCTGGGGCCTGGAGGGGTCGGCGGTCGTCGCAATGGAGCTCGCGCGATCGGTCTTATCGATCTCGTAACTGCTGGGGGGCCGCGTGCTCTCCATGGAAGCTGGCATCTCCATGAGGGTGGTGGGAGACGGAGGCCCTGGGTAACCGAGACGTATTAACTCAGCTCGATGGGGCCATGTCGGGGTTAGGCAACACGGAGATACAGTGGAAGAGGAAGCAGCGAGACGAAGACAGGGCGTGATTCCGGGTTGCTGTGGAGCGGATTTTCGAGAAGCTAGGGTTTGACGGGTCTATCCTTCCTCTTCTCCCTAGCACAGACGACGGTTGTAACGCTGCGCAAGACAAGGATCGAGGTACGGATTGAGGCAACTCAACTGACACCAATAGCAGTCGTATCGCAACCCTTACAACGCCGACCCGAAGGCCGAATCAGGGGAGGAGAGGCATTTAGACTCGTCTCGTTGCGACCAGGCCCCGCCCGGGCGCGGAGCAAGCATTCCCCCGGTTTCCACACAACGGGCTAGAGCCGCCAAGCAAGCGGCGAACCGAGAATGCAACGGTGGGTTGTCAGGATCTCGGAACGTGGCTCATCCGGCCGCCATCCCGCCAACGAGCGTCTTCGGGGCTTCTCCGGTACGCGTGCAGGGTGGACTTCGGTGGGGGTTGACGGTACGTATCGGCTAAGTTGGTTAATCTCTTAGCGACGTTCCCATGTTAGAACTCGCCTCGTTGTTTCCCCCGGATTTACCGAAGAGAGAGACGGTGGCCGGCCATCCATTCCATTACAATGAGAAGCGAATGATGATAGTCGGACGCTCGCTCAACTTGCCCCTTCAAGCGAAAAGAGAAGACGGGCGCCTCCACCCCAACGAGCCGGGAAGGTCGATGCGCAGGCACGATTGGCGCGAAGAAGGTGGGGGACAGGGGCCCCCATCCAGTACAATGTAGTGGACCCCGTCATCGTCGCCGCCAGGAGCCAAGAGTCTCGCTAACACCAAGCGAGATGTCAGAACGACCAACAAAAATGCTTCCACCTTCATTCCAGACGTCGTTGGAAGGCATCTTTCGCAGGGCAAGCCATTGGGCGCCACGGCGCCACGGCCCCCGCCGTCAAGCTGCTGTGCGACCCCGTACCACAGCATCGCACCTTCCGGTTCCTCCACGCTGAGGTACTACTGCATGATCTTGCCCATCCCTCCTTCCCAACTTATCGGACGAACGGCCGCCGGTGCAGAGAATTGGCATGTGTCTCCTTCGTCTACCATGGTTGCGCCTTCCCGGAGTTTGAGCGGGAGATAATTAGAACCCGCCCGTTCATTTAGCCCCGTACTCCTGTCCTATCTTTGCAAGATTTCCCGGAAGGGCTTGGCACTGTTCTGGGGTCCCTCGCCCCTAATGCCTAACTTACCATTTACGGTACTACGACCTCACGAGCGCCCCATCTTCAACCGGCGCTGGGATTTGTTCGCTTCGCACGCGAAGGTGACGGCTCGTCGATACTCAAGTTTTCTTGTTTGAACGGATGAGATGAGCTGTAGCACGTGTAGAGCCGTCGCAAAAGGAACAGTGTTACCTCAGTTTGGCCAAACCGAATCATTAATATGAATATTATTGCCCTTGGCTTCACTTATACACAACCACTTCAACCAGCACTCAGGGGGCTGCGGGATAGGCAATCGAAATTAGCCAAAGATGCGAAACTTTAGGATTACCGTCCGAATGTATGGTCACAGTAAGAGTGAACGCTGTTGTTTGTCAAGTGGAGCTTGGGCGCTATGCAGCCCAAGAATACGTGACGATTCTCACGGCCGCCAGAGCTTCAACGCATAATCTAGCCCTGTATATTTTCAAGGGGTTCGTCTCCTCGACAATCTCACGTCCAACTCAAGCAACGTCCATAGATCATCCAGTACGCGCTGACATATAACCCCGCGACGCAGCCGCCGTCACTTGCCACCAGCGACAGAGGAGTTCCCGTGATCGGGATATGGTGGACGCGCTTTCCCAACATGTGTTCCCGTGCGGATGACGACATCTCACGTTTATTAACCCCTCATTGTCACTACTTCTGTCCGTTTTACATACTGCAACCTTCATCCCGCATGACGCAGCGTTCCCTTTGACGCAGCGTTCCCTTTGACATCCTACTCGTATCGCCATTTGAAAATTGTCGCCGAGAAACCCGGGAAGATGGGGACAGAGGCTGAGCCTTTCGCCAGATGACGAGACAAATGATGGGTTGGTTTCGCGGTGTCGATAGGTAAGATGTAGCGGTGTCGCGTCCGCCGGACGAACCATGGAATCAGAGTTCGAACTTGACGCTCGAGCTCACACATGCTATCACGTAACAGCTGACATCTAGGTCCATTGCGGTTTTAGACGTCTCGAGATCACTTGTTTCTCTTAGCAGCCAGGACACGAAGGTTCGGGGCAAGTTATCGAGGACGACTTTGACTGTTTATAACGACGAGAGTGAATAGTGAGGCTAAGGTATAAACAAGATATTACGAACGCAGTGCTATGCTAAACTAGGTATTTTGAACCCAAAATCCTCCGAATACTAAAACAATACCATATATCCTTCATCGAGGGCTTCATAGATAGTTGGTTGGAGCCCTGGAACCGCTCCTGGTGGGCTCTTTTATTCGAGTGCCGGATAGCACCAGCTCAGGCAACCCTCTTCTCAAGAAGAAGCTCGCCAAGCGGCGCGCCAATCATCTCCTTGCCATCCCACACCCTCCTACCACCGACCCACGTCTCCTTCACGCGGCCGTGGAATGTGCGTCCCTCCCAAGGCGAGCACTTGTTCTTCCAGCGCATCTCTCCGGGAGTGAGCTCCCACACCTCCGCATCATCGAACACGCAGATGTCTGCGTCCATCCCGACCTTCAGTCCTCCCTTCCGGTGCGCGAGCCCCACCTGCTCCGCCGTCGCCTGGCAGCATAGCCGCACGATGTCGAGGACGCTGAGGCCACGCGAAGCAGAGGCCGTGTGAAGGATGGGGAGGCCAAGGCCAACGGACGCGATGCCGCCCCAGGCAGCGAAGAAGTCGCCGGGCGTGGACAAAGGAGCGGTCGCCACTTCGAGGCTGGGGGTGTCGACGGGGGTGGCACCGATACCCGAGTCGGGGGTGACAAGGGAGGCGGGGGTCTTCTCAAACTTGAACGTCGGGAGCTCGATGCGAGAGTTGGAGTTCAGGCGCGGCGCAGAAGAGGGGCGCAGGCCGGGCGACGCCATGTCGATGCCGGAGTCGGGGCTCGCCAGAGGCTCGGCATCCTCAACGTGCGGCGGAATAACAGACTTCATGTTCCGGTTCGCGTCGGGCTCCACGCGAGGGGAGCTGAAGCCGCTGTCCACGAAGCCCTCTGTCTTTCCCAACCTCGGGTCCCCGAGGCTCGCGGGAAGTACCTTGAGCTCAGGCGTGCAAGGCGAGTGGTCCGACACGACGGTCTTGATACACGAGTCAGGCCTCGCGAGCTCCGCCCACAGCGCCTCCTGGTTCTTCCCCCCGCGAATCGGCGGGCAGCACTTGTGGCGCGTGTCGCCATCGGGGATATCCTCGGCCCGGAGCTCGAGGTAGTGGAAGCACGTCTCGGCCGTGATGTTAGTGCCGGCCTCACGCGCGGCGCGAAGCATGGGAATGCACTCCGTGGCGGAGAGGTGCACGATGTGGAGGTGCAGGTTCGGGGCGAGGTGAGCGCGGGTGAGGATCTCGGTTATAGCGGAGGTCTCAAAGGCGGGGGGACGGGAGTCGAGGAAGGAGCTGTAGGTGGTAGACTGGACGGGGAGGTCTGCGGTGGGCACATGGCAGTCTTTCTCGGCGTGGAACATGAGAGTGGTAGGGGCTTCTTTGAGGACGTCCATGGCGATCTCGATGTCCTTTCCTTCTACGGCGGGAAATTCTTCCACCTGTCGTTTGTTAGTTCTTGTCTTTGTTCGTTGTCGAGTCCTTTTTCTCAAAAGGGAGCAACCCAAAGCTTGATGCGCACTTACCCCAGAGTTGATCAAGAAGCACTTGAAACCTCTGACGCCCGCCTCGACAAGCGGCAGCAGTTCGTCCTGGTTCCCCGGAATGACACCACCATAGAAGCCAACATCAACCCAGCACTGGCCCTTTGCCGCCGCGAGCTTGGCGTTAAACCCGGCCATAGTCGTCGTGGGCGGGATGGCGTTCAGGGGCATGTCAATAACGGTCGTCACGCCGCCGACGGCAGCCGCGCGGGTCCCCGTGTCGAAGCCCTCCCACTCGGTGCGGCCCGGCTCGTTGAGGTGGACATGGGCGTCGACGAGGCCGGGGAGGAGGAGGCGCGGGGAGTAATCGGTGTAAGGTGTGCCGGGCGGGAAGCTGGACGGCGGAAGGACTGAGCGGGTTATGGAGGTTATCTTGCCAGTCTCGGGAGAGACGGTCAGAGTCGCGGGGGTGAGGACAAGAGTGTTGTCTGGGAGGGTGAGGACCGTGCGGGTGGATGCGAGGACGACCTCGGGCGTGGTGGTTTGGGGAGTCATTGCGAAAAAAAGAATGAGGGAGGCCCGGCTTGAGTGTTTTGGAGTGAGGTAATCGGAGGTGCTGAGGGCCGGGTCTGCTGTGCGGTATAAACGCTATGAGGGGGTGAACGAGAAGCAGGTGAGACTCCTCCCGGAAAGCGAGTGCGCAGTTGTCCTTTGAAACTAGGACCAAAGACGCTCGCAGAAGATATCAAGATAAGAGCGAGAGATAAGAGGGTGAAAGATACGCCAACCCAAGAGAGCGGGGGTACTAAATCAAGAAACAAGCCAAAGATAACGAAGGGCTGGGTAACGCTCGGCACGAGACGGGCATGAGCAGGAAAGGGGGAGGGGAACGGAGCCCAAGAAATAAAGGAAACGGAGGTGGATGGCGCTACGCTACGAGGGAAGATTTTCCTGGGGGTGGGCTTACTCTATGGGATTACTCGATCGGAATGGGTATGCGCCTCCACGATTTTTCCTTCCCGGGACCCCCGCTATGGGTCCGTCGGTTACCCCATCCTTCTTTTTTATAAGCCCGTTCCGGGCCGGTGGGGTCGGTCATGCGGGACTGGTCCCGGCATGGCCTTCCGGGACCGTGTGGATGCTTGGGTCGTTTGGGGTCGGGAGGCACATGGGCGTTGGGCTTGCCGTGGTGACACAAGTGCCATCGTGGTATTCAGGGTCTTGCGGAGGGTCAGGAACAGCGAGGCCAAAGTCGGAGGTGTACGATCACGGTAGGATAAGCGGACGGATTCCGATCGAGTAATGGTCGAGTAACAGCAGTCCGTCCAAACACCAGCAGGGGGACCACGAGGACAACCCCACCACAATCATGCAGGGTATCTATCCTTTCCAACGCGCCACAAGGCCAACCAAGCCCACCCATGAAACGAACGAATCAGACCCCAGGGGTCTCGAAGTCTCAAAAAGAGGCGAATCACGGCGTGCATACAGCGCCTCGCTTACCCCGTTTGGAAGACCGGCGTTCGGAAAAGAGCGGGGACTCGGCTTTTTTTTTTTCTTCTGGAAGTCCGTCGCCCGTTGGGGCGGGAGGTGGGAGGGCCGGAGCCGGCCGGCGGGAAGGGAATTGTGGAGCACTCGGTGGATTTTTCGAGAGACTTGGCGAAGCGAAGGCCCGGGCCCGGGGGTTTTGTGGTGGCGGGTTATGTAAGGGGGGTGCAGCTTTCAAGCGAGCCGTGGTGGTCGTCGGTGTTTTCGCTGTAGGTCTTGGTCGTTTGACTGGTTGTTCGAGGGGATGGCTCTTAGGTCCCGTGAAGGGGAAGCAGACCGGATATGCCGGCCTCTGGCGGGAACATCCTTGTAGACTGAGAAGTCTCGGGACGGCCGGCGCGAGTCAAGGTCCGTGTCCGCGTCGCCGCCCCCGAGTGTGAGTGGGTCACCTTTGGCAGCCGGCGGGAAATGCTACTATTGAAGGAAGTGCTTTAACGCGTCGTCCTTTAGGTCTGCCATCTGGAATCTTGGTGCTGGGGCTGGCTTTGGCGCGTGGCGGAGGCTTCGGGGATGGGGTGATCTAGACGTCTGCGGCTTACACGACGCTCTTCTTTCCTGGCGACATCTGGTGCTCCCCGAAGTCCGGGGTGAATGAAGGCGACTGGGGTCCGGCCATCACACCCTGACCTGGTTTACGTCGCTCATGCCGAAGCAGAAAGGAGGGAGGGCGACTGGGTAGCGACGAATTTTGGTTCAAGCATCTATATTCTATACAAACTTACAAGGAAAACCAGCTCGCATGCGTCAAAATCACGTCTCCATTCCCGAGAAGATACACCCCAATCCCCGATATCCCTCCCCTTCCGGGCTGAGCATAACCTGTCCAGCCAAAGCAGCAAAAACACCCCAAAAGACGGAGATTTGCCCCAAGTGACGATGCGTAATATTACAAGTCCCCCCCCCCCCCTCCATCTCCCTCAACCCCGCACCTTTTAGGGATCGACTCCTGCAGCTTTCGATTGGTTGTACACTTTCTCCGCCACACCCATCCCAACACAAGCTTCCCCTCGCCTCGCCTCGCCTCAAACAGCTGTTATCGTACACTCTATTTCTTCCGCTTCAGGACGTCCCGCGTCATCTGCAGGAGCCCCTCCTTGGCCTCGCTCTCGGGGAAATGCGCGATGGCGGCGGCCGCCTTGTTGGCGTAGTCCTCGGCCAGCGCGCGCGTCTGCTCGATGCCGTTGGACTTGTGGACCAGCTCGCGGGCCTATGTCGCGTTAGCGTACAGCCTCCTCCCTACAAATCTCGGACGGGCACGGTGTCTGCCCCGGTGGACAGAGCGAGAACTCACCCTCAGGACATCGCCCTCCTCGGCAAACTTCCTCCCAACCAGCGCCCCCAGCTCCGGCTCGTTCTTCCACGCAAAGAGAAGCGGCGCCGTCGCGAGACCAAGCTCGAGGTCCGCACCGGCCGGCTTCCCAAGGTCCACCGCACTGATCGTGTAATCCAGCATGTCATCCACGAGCTGGAACGCCAGCCCCAGGTTCTTCCCGTAGAGATACGCCGCGTCGACGGTCCCCAACTCCGCGTCGCCCAGTATCGCCGCCGCGCGGCAGGACTTTGAGATGAGGCTCGCCGTCTTGAGGTACGTCTTCTCGAGGTAATACGTCAGGGCGTCCTCGCTCCACACGGGCTTCGCCTCGTCGAGCGCCGTGTTCTTGAGCTGCATGAACTCGCCCTCGACGAGGTTCGCAATGACCGTCGCGAGGAGCTCGACCACCTCCGGGTGCCGCAGCCTCGCGAGCGCAACCGACGCCCGCGCGAGAAGGAAGTCGCCGCCCAGCACCGCCATCTTGTTCCCGAATTCCATGTTCGCCGAGGGGGCGCCGCGGCGCGACTCGGAGTGGTCGATTACGTCGTCGTGGAGGAGAGAGGCCGTGTGTATCGTCTCGGTGATCTCGGCGAGGCGGCGCTGCGCGGGGTTCACGCCGGGGAGGGGGTGGTCGTCCGTCTGGAAGGCGAGGATGGACGACGAGGGCCGCGCGGGGGACGAGCTCGGATTGTGGTCAGAGAGGATCCCCGCGGGCGAGATGGACTGGTCGATAGAGACGGCCGCGCGCGTAGGGTCCGCGGGGTTCTTGGGGCAGAGGGACGTCGCGCGCGACATGAGGAGCACGATGCGCGGCCGGACGTACTTGCCCTCCGACTGCGTGTAGTACTTGGCCACGCGGTCCAGCTGCGGCGTGTTGGAGGCCACCAGCCGCTTGATGCTGGGGGCCAGGAACTTTGTGCCCAGCTCCTTGGCGAGGATCTTGAGGGGGTGCATCGGGAGGTCCGGGGGGCCGTTGACGGCGCGCTTGGCCGCGCCCGTCACGACGTTGCCCGCCGCGGAGGCCACGGCCGCCCACGCGGAGGATTTCCGGCGGCCGTGGTACGCCCGCGCGTTCTGGACCGCGAGCACAAGGGGTACCCGGGTGCTGGGGGGCCCGGTCTGCAGGTAGGGGGCGCCCCGGGGGGCGAGGCGTCGCGGGTCCCGGAGCCCAGATCGGAGCGAGTTAAGCGGCATCTTTTCGCTCCGTCGTTTTGCTGTGCTGTGTTTGGTATTAGAAGCCTGGGCCGCGGTTCCGTCGGGGAGTATCGTCGCTCAGGTCCGCCGGCGGCTCGTCATTGGCGTCGCGGGAGGTTCGTGGGGGGTGTGGGATGGGCGGGTTTTGAGTGATTTGCACGAGCAGCTGATTCAGTGAGAGAGCAAGTATTTTTTTTTCCCTCCTGCGTCGGGTTCGTCCCGGCATTTCGCGAGGTGGCGCCAGCTGGCGGGGCGTGCCGAGGCTTCCTGGAGTTAAGGTTCGTCAGATCGGTGTACGACTCGGCACCTGGCGGCATCTGCATCAGGTAGAGCTTATCCTGCCTGAAGTTTATCTCGTACTCGTAACAGTTGTGCTGCGATGCGTTTCTGCCATCGCTTCTGTCTCGGCATGACAAGGCAGCATCACGGCCATGGTTCTCCTCACTATGACACCTTCCATAGTGGAAGGTCTAAGGATCCTGGGTGAATCTGTGCCCCGGGTCTCTTCCGATGGGACGCCAGCAGAGTCCCCGACCGAACTGAGCCTCGAATCGCCAGCACACGGCAAGCCCATCTCGCACAGCCAGATCCTGCACCTCTGGAGAGAACTCCGGGAGCAGAAGAGGTCAGAATACACACTGGAGAAGCTCCTACACGGAGCGTGCGTCTACATCCCCCCGCCGCCACCTAAACCCGAACCGGTGAGTCCACAACACCTACCCCCCCAAAAAAAAAACATCCTCTCCGTATCACGCAGCTAACGTCCGTCCAGACCCCCGAATACAAGGCCCTAATGGCCCGCCTCCGCCGCGAAGAAGAAGCCCGCGCCTACGAACGCATGCTCAACCCCCCCAGCCTCCCCGCGCCCCCGTTCGACCCCTACGCCGCCGTCCACAAGCCCTCGAACCCCGTCGACGCCGATACCGAGGACGTCGTCGCAGCCGTCGCCAAGGAGCTGAACCAGCAGTTGATGGTGGTGCTGAACGTGCTGCTGACCGTCTTCGGGACGGCGGCGGCGGTGTGGTGGGCCGCGAGGTGGTGGAGCCCCGCGGCGAGGGTGCTGCTTTCGCTGGGGGCGGCGATCGTGGTTGCCATTGCGGATGTGGTGATTTTCTGGGTGTTCGCCTGGAGGGTTGGTGCGGGGAGGAAGAGGGAGGGGGAGAGGCAGGAGGTTAGGGAGGTTGTCAAGACGTGGGTTGTTGGGGGTGAGGGGAGGGAGGGGAAGGCAGAGGTGGAAGCAAAGGTTATCGGGGAGGGCGGCGAGGACGAAACGACAACGAGTCTAAGGAGAAGGAATAGGCCGCCGTCATGATGGTCGCCTCTGATACGAATCCCACGTTTCCATTTTCAAGACTCGGTGCGGGCCTGCCTGGGCTTCACCGCGGACTCGCGGAAGATGTCTCGATGTGAACCTGAACAGAATGCCAGGCACGAAAGCGGAACCGATCCATACATCGGAATTCCAGGTTTCCCGGCATCCCCAGACGCCGTTGCCCGTTTAGGCTTCCATGGCAATGTGTGTGGGCACGTGATCCCGCGCTCCGTCACGTCGGACGCGTCTTTTCGCGTCTTGGTGGGGCCACGCACGACAACCTTGACCACATCTCTGTCGCGTCCGCCCTCGCGTAAACCACCGCGACGAGGCTGACCACTCATCCGAACCCCTCTGCCGTTGCCTAGCTTTCGTTTCTCCATCGCGTGGCCCCGCTCCCTGTATCTTCACAGAAGTCGTCCTGTGCCACCGCATTTACCGTCCCGACAGCTCGCGCGATCCGAGGCGCGTTTGCACGAAGAGGCATCGAGCTCGAAGACGCCACGAGGATAGTGCGGCACGCTGATCCGCCCGCTCGGGGTCACCGCAGCCGTCAAGGCGACGCGGCCAGCATCGATGCCAGTAATGAAGCCCCTCGTGGACGCGCCTCCGAGCTCTCCAGAGTTCATCATGTACGTCCCAGGGCCGCTCTATCAGCCCGTTGCGATTTACTTGCTAACAGCGATGCAGCAAGAAGCCGCACGACGAGGCGAGACACAGGCCCAAGCGATGCTCGGTGGGCACGGAATCGACACAGAGGGCTGGGGTGGGAGGTGTCCGGACGACGAGCAAGCGGATTGTGAGGACGTATAGCAAGCGGGACAACTCCAATACCAGCTCGATCTCTACCTCGACCTCGTCTCCGACCCTTTCAGAGCGTCCCGCGAAAAGACAGAGGACCGAAGCGACACCCGCCCTACCGGCGCTTCCCCCCGCTGATAGCAAACCAGCGAAGCCCAAGAAGCACTCCACAATCGACGGCTACTTCTCCTCTGCCTCCACCACCAGGTCATCGCCAGGTACCCTCGGGGCGTGGCTCTCATCGGATACCGTCGACGGGAACAGGGACGACGCGGGATTCTCCCCGCCCTCGTCGCCGCCCGCGAGGAGGTGGACGAGTCCGAGGAGGCTGAAGTTCAGGCCTTCGCTTGGGCCTATTGCGGGGGATGAGAAGCAGGAGCCTGCGGTAGAGAGGGGGAAGCGGAAGCGGAGTGCTGAGGGGGAGGATGGGGATGAAGCTGGGCCGAATAGGTTGAGCCTTGGGCGCAATGAGCGTGTGGAGGATGGGGCTGTCGTTGCAGAGCCTGATACGAGCGAGGATGCCAGCTCGGGGGATGGTGCTCCTGCCGATGCGCGTGATGAAGGCTGGTCGAGCCGGGAGGTTATGCAGCGGAGGACCCCAAGTGCCGATCACAGCACAGCACTCCCAACCGGCGCGAGCTCAGCGAAGAGAACGGCCGCGGGTACTACCAAGGACGACGACCCCGGCCTGCCGCTTACCCCCGAATCCCAGGCCTCCATACCCGAAACCGCAGCAGCCCGGCACGACGCGACGAAGGCCACGTCCGTCCCGACCTACACCATGCCCTACAAGTTCTACCTCACCGCGCAGCAATCCCGCCCACCGCCCCCGGCCACGCCAGCGCCAACTGCGGGAAAGAGGCCCGCCCGCACGATCCAGACGACGCTTAACCTGTCGACGAAGCAGCCGTTTAAGGAATGCAAGCTGTGCGACACGGTTTTCAACCCGCTCCACGCGGCGGACGTGAGGTTGCATCAGGCGAGGCATGCTAAGACGGTGGGTGGGAAGAAGAGGTAGGCGCGTGTGAGGGAGAGCGGAGATGGGTTAGAATGGGGGTGGATGAGTGGGGTGGGCCTGGTGGACCAGGGCATGCATTGGGCGGCGTTTAGTGTTTATGATAGAAGATGATTGGCAGCATGTGTACTAGGCAGCCGGGCCGTCATGACAAGAGAGTGTTTCTCGCTCCGTGGCAGCAAAGACGCATATGGTGATTCCTCGCCAAGTCCGACGGCAGGTCTCCAAAGGGTAAGTCGAGGGGAGGAGCGACATGTTTCTATTTGGGCCCAATGTGTAGTCTTTAGCGAGGGGCATATGCACGGAGGGAACCCGGCACAGCAGGCTCACGGGATCCCTCCCGGCCTTTCTGAGCAGCAACTCCCGAGCCACTGCACAGAAGCGAGGATCCAACGATGTTGTAGGACGGGACATCACATGGCAACAAGACGGCTGGTACATCCCAGGCGTCGCCCTCAAGAGTCCCCTATTCCGCGCCACACCCCACCGTCAGGCCGTAACATGAAGAGTAGTAGAATACGCACCGTTCTTTCATTTATACACACGCACGTCTCTTACAATCTCCTCCGCGTCGACTCGATGATCCCACGCATATCGCTCTCAGTCCAGCCTAGATGCTCATCCGGAGTATACCTTCATCGGGACTCCAGCTCGTACGAGCTCAATCTTACAAGAATCTGGCGCGATCGATCTTAGGAATGACAATGTGTTGAGTAGTAATTTGGGTATCCTCCATTCGGTCTGTATATACACACACCATCTATCAATGAAGCCCATACATCCCCCTCATTCTACCAGCCAGAGGACCCAGTACCCGACCTCATGAAAACGACGAGAGCCATGAAAAATCCCAGCGCAAGAACCTGCCAAATGCAACAAGAACCCGCAAGAACGTGAAGAGAAAAAGAAAGAAAAAAAAGAAGAGTCCATGAATCCCAAGTCGTAAAAGCCCAATATATCCCTCCCAGTCCCAAAACATAATCCCAGAACACGCTCTTTCCCGTGCCAAAAGATCCCAAGAATGCCCAAAAGATGAAACGACCAAACCACAGCGCGAGTAGAAGCGAAGAGCTTACGCCCACTTGCCCAGCAGACTCATCAGCGCCATACCAGCCATCATGGCAAGCAGCCCCAGCGTCGTGACGAGCGGCGACGCGTGAGCCATCTCGCCCTGCATCCAGTCGCCGGCCCACATCTCAACCACGCCTACCCACACGAGGATACCCGCCGAGAAGGCATCCAGCGTGCCAATCGCAATCGCCGTCGAGGCGTCGTTGCCGTTGAAGCTCGAGAGGACGCCCGTACCGATGGCCATGCCGATGGGGGTGACGAGCGCGAAGATGCCGGCGAGGATGCACTTGTGCCACATGGAGACGGTGGAGTGCGGCGCGTGGGGCCCAGAGTCGACAGAGTGCGCCGTGTCCTCGCCGCCAGACTTGGGGTCGGCGTCAGGGTTGGGCCCGTGGTGGTGGTGATGGCCGATGTTCGAGAGGGCGTAGTGCTTGCCGGTGCCGAGCTCCGCGATACGGGAGCCGAGGGCGAGACCCTCGAAGAACTGGTGGAAGACGATGACGATGAAGAGGGTGATGAAGAAGGAGTCGCCCGCGACGACGAGCGTGACGCCGATGACTAGTGCGGTTAGCTATGTGCCGATGGAGAGAGGGAAGGAGAAATACGTACTGACGGAGTGGAAGATGATGCCCGCTTCCATGATGTGCACGCTCATCAGCTCCATGCGCGCGCTGTGCTTCTGGATAGAGATATCCTCAGGACTCGCGCTGGCCATTTTCTTGCCCATGCGCGCGTGCATGTACCGGTGGCCAAAGTACTCGATGAGGAACGACACGAAGATGCCCGCCATGCAGATGGCAGCCGCCGTGCCCTCGTACTCGATACCTTCGATACACTCATTCTGGAACATGAGCATGGCGTGGACGAAGAGCTGGGACGGTTAGCTTGAGTTCGATGCTCAAGAGAGAGGAGTCTTGGTTCAGGGGGCTCATATGGAAGGCACTCACGTGAACGAACGCCGTCGAGATGATGATACCAGTGCCAAACTGCTTCAGCGTGATGAGCAGCACGCTCATCTTGTTGGGCAGGTACCGCATGAGGAAGATGGGCGCGAAGACGCCGAGCGCGCTGGTAGCCAGCACGGCGAAGATGAGCCCGATCCGGAGTGGCACGTCGTAGTCGCGGTCGACCTTGCCGCAGCTCTTCTCGCCGCCGCTCTCCGACTCGCCGGGACCGACGCAGTGTCTTTTGGTAACGTCAGTAAAGCCCGACTAGATGGGGGAAAAAAGAAAGGGGCAACTTACTCGACACCCGCGTGGAAGTGACAGTTCTCGCCGCTGGGCTCGCCGCCAGAGCCGGCGCCCTCGTCGGCGCCCTCCTCCACCAGGACCGCGACGTCCTCGCCGTCCTCGTCGACGCAGAACATGTCGCTGCCATGGGTGTGGCAGTCAGTGAAGCTGGCGGGGTACTCCTCGGTGCCGGTGGCGGTGTAGTCGACCTGGAACTCATCGGTACCAGCCATACACCATCTATCACACAGTCAGCACACACTCAGGGGTCACGGTGAGTCAGGGGTAAAGTACAGGTCCTCGCCGTGCTTGTGACAGTCCGTCAACTCGGTGACATCCGGTACCGAAGCCGACTCCGCCCTCACAACAACATTCTCAACAGGCGTAGGCTCCGGCGCGGAGCCCAGGACACGCTGCCCAAGGAGTAATAGGCCCAGCAGGCCAGAAACTCTTGTAGGCGCCATCGCAACTGCTCAAGCGATGGTTTCGGAGTTAGGTCGTAAGAAAACTCGCCGCTACAAACGGTGAGGCGCAGTGATCGGCGGAAGCGGGATCGTCGGACTTGTCTGACAGGACGGGATCTGAGAACTGGATGCAAGTGCGGGACACTCCGACTCCTTTATTCCACGTTCTCGAGCGGGAAAACCACGCAAATAGAGGTCGGCACTACGGCAAGAGAGGAAAGCGGGTATGCCAGCAACGTGGGCCGTGGGCCGGAACTTGCTCCCCGGTGGCTCGGCGGCGGGAACCTTGATGGACGGGACAAGGGTTGGTGAGTGCGATGGAGGGTCCCGGATGGGGAAAGGCGTCTGCCGAGGATGCGGGAGGATGGGTTAACGTCTGACGCTCGACGACGAAGGAGCTTCGAGGCTCGTGTCCTGGCTGCGGATTGTGGAGGGATGCGTTTCTCCTCTCGTAATAATTGGGCGCCGCAGAGGACAGACTTCCTCTTTTGTGAACCGAGTCCGTGATGAGCCCCCCCACGCTGGCGCTATCCGGGTCTCTGGCGTCTTTGTCGAAGAGGCGAAGAAACGAGTGGTGATTCGAGGACGTCAAAGGACTCGAGCGATCAAGGTGCCTCGAAAGAGTCAACGTCCGTCGAGGTGGAATGACTCGAGTCGTATCACAGAAAGACGAAGGATAGAAAGTAACAAAGACCCAGAAGAAAGGGATACAGAACGAGAACGAGAAACGAGCGAGACGTAAAACACCATCAGCTCTCCACCCGGCGCCCCCTCCCCCATCCCTCCTTCCAAGTCGAGCCAATACCCGGGAAGGTGCAAAACGTGCAGAGTACCCGGATGGCCATATCCACCAAAAAAAAGCCAAGGAATAAAAAAAGAGGATCCCCCACGAGAATTTGCCAGCCTCTCTTTCCGCACGCTATCCCCCCCACCTGCCGGCTTCGTTTTTTCCTTGGCATCAGATGACTCCGAAGCCAATGGTCTGCATTATCTTCACAACTTCGCCCTATTATTAGTCGCAGACCCCTTCGAGGAGCATATTCTTTTGGATGGAGGTTCTGGGAGAAGGTGCTACTGTGGGGCGCGCTTCCACGTAGAAGGCGTGGATACGTACCCCCTCCCTGCGGGGCCCAGGGAAAAGCACCCTGATGGCCTCTCCCTCCCCCCTCATCCGCCCCCCGTTCACCCCCACTCTCCGATTGAAGCTCACGTTTTTCCCGCCTCGTGCTTTAGGGCTCAGCTGGGGCCTTCACATTCGACAAAGCCATTGCATGCAGGAAGCTTTGCATACATCCAAGAGGCCCTCAAACGACGGGAGCTTTCCCTGGAATAAACTAGCTCCGCCGGGACGGGAGGACGTTCCATGGCCTCGGGGAACTCTCCTCGCACAAACACAAGCACAAGCAGCCGCCAAGAAAGACCCTAATATAAACAACCCACGTAGAAAAGCCCATTCGTCATACATATACATATCCCGCTCAAGTATGACCGAAACGGAACAACCTCCGAAGTCCGATTCTCGGTTTCGCTAGGCACGCAGGCATACCAACCCGCATCCTGCAGGTCAAGGGACCAAAAAAGATCCGCTCATAAACGCCGCTTACGGCGGATTTTGCTGCTCTCCGACTGGTCCGATCAAGCCTTCGGTGCCACTTCCGTTGATGGATCGGCGCGCGGCGGCCCCACTTCGACGTCTCGTCATCTCTTCACGCCCGGCCGATACGCGGAGGAATCACCGAGGCTGACGGGTGGTGCTTCGGTTGAGTCTTTTGCGGGTGCCGTCGCGAGCCGGGTAATGATCCTTCGACGATGGCCGGTTGAACCTCGCAATGGTCATTCGACCACTGTCGGTCTATTGATCCTTCGGCGACGAATTTTCGTCTTATCTTGCTCTATTTTTTATTTTTTTTTTCAGTCATGCAAGTCTTGTTGGGATTCGGGCCGTCGCCTTGTTGCCACGGATCGATGACACTCGAGGATCGGTATCCCTTCCAGAACCTGATTGACGAGTTGTCCCCCGCCCTAGCCCGTTATATCCATTATTCTGGAAGCTAAGATCATCATCAAATATCAACTCCGGTTTGGGGGTATCCGCCGTCGACCAGTCTCGTCGAATATCGCTCAAACTGGTCCCGTCCATTGACCCAGGCTACCCAGAAGACCCAACTCGAAACACTCCAGCTATGCGCGCGGATATCCAGAAGCCATCCTAGCATCACCGATTCTGCTTCCCCAAATCCCTCCTAACCCTCCACGTCCCTGCCCCAGCCTGCCTCCGCCTCTCTCCGCTAACCCCCTCAACCCAAGGTCTATTCACCCCCGCCGCATCTTCATCCTCGTCAATCTCGCTCTCCTCATCCTCGTCCTCCTCTTCCGCCTTGAGCTCCTTCTCGTAAAGATCCTCCGTATAAGCCCACGTCGGCGCGTCGAACTGCCCGTGTACCAGCATCACGTGCCGACCATTCTGCCGGATTTCCCGCAGCTCCGAGCTAGTGATGGGCGTCAGTATCTGCAAGGCCGCATCCTCTGTGTCCACGCCCCGGACTAGCACCAGCCCGATGGTGCGGGAGTAATGCGGGTCCAGAGTCTCGTCCTCACCCTGCTCGAAGTAAGGTATGCCTTCGGGAGTTCGGCGGATTAGCCCCTCCATGGAGTCGAGCATTCCTTCTTCAGCTGCGTCGATGTCCATCGAGGCACCCTCGGATCCTCTCAGCCGAATCGCCTTTTCGTCTTCGATCTCGACTGCAGCTAGCACCATTCCATTGATAGCCTCCGCGAGGAGCGTGGGGTCGACCCGGCCGCCGTAGCACATGATTCCCGCGAATCCCCGATTTGGCCCTGAATACCTTACCCGCCAGGGCGAAATAGTAGACAAAGGTGAGGGATTCCACGAAAAGTGCCCAGAGCCCAGTCGCCCCTGAGTATGGAAGTACGCCATTGTCTGCATAGCACGTAACTGCGCTGCCGTCTTGCTCGCTCCCGAGCCCGACTGCTGGGAGGGCAGGGTGAAGAAGGTAGATGTTTTCTTGCATATCGTCTGAAGCTCTTCCACGGTTTCGGTAGGCCCCTCCTCGGACATGTAGATGACCTCGCGGGGCCGAATGCGGGCAATCAAGAGGGCTAGCAGGTCCAAGCCAGTGCCTAGGATCCATCCCGGGGTGTTGACGACCAGCGGATACCCATTCCAGTGGCTTTGATACTGGCCGTACAAGTCAAGGGCGCACTCCATAAACAGATCCGGATCAGACCCTGGGTTGACCGACGCCAGCGCGTGGCAACGGATGAGCTTTGTTGAAGAACTGTCCGGCCACGGGCGTGCGAAAGGCGGCGAGATGTTGGGCTTCCGGATAAGCAGAAGCGAGACTGTGCCGGAGGGGCAGAATCCCGGCTGCCCTGGATCGAGATCCAGTACGACGACTCCGGCCTCAAGTGCCCAACCCTTGCGTTTGGGGGCGCTCTGGGGTTGAGTGAGGAAGCGGTTGGTGAGAAGGGTAGAAAACGTCGACTTCCCGGAGCCTTTGGGCCCACACACAAAGATTGGTGCGGATTTAGCCACGTCTGCCAGCTCGGAGAGCTTTTTGTTCCACTCCGGTGGCGAGTAAAGAGGCCGGAAAACGGACCTCTTAGGCAAGTCTTCGGGCCCGCAGAGCTGGTGGCATGGTTAGCTAGGGCCGCTGTGGAAGATGCATGGGAAGGGTCAGGGACTGTACGTACAATTTGATATGTCGGAGCTTTAGTGTCACCTTGTGATCTTGCTCTGTTCCAGATCCCGCGGAAGAGAGGCGAAAGGCGGCCAAGGTTCCTCAGGCCATCAGAACTAGGATCATGGTGGAGCTCCAGCACTGATGCGTCTGGGCATCGTAGCACAGGTGAAGAGTAGCAGAGTGACGAGCTAATCCATGTGATCTCGGAAGACGGGCGAATAGTGGCACCTGCAATCAAAGCCTCTCCGCGGATGACACGCACGCCGTACTGACCCACGATGGGGATCTTCAACCGCTGTAAACACATTGTCGGTTAGAGAGGGACCGGTTAAGAAGCTGTCGAGTTTACTCACGTCTTCATCTATCCGCAGCTCGACAACGCCATTCTCCTTTACAGAGATGCTGTCCCGGATGACATCGCTAGCCACAAAGGAAGACGGAGGCGCTGTCAATGGCTCCCGGCCAGGGGTAGCGGGTATAGAGGACGGTTTCCTGAACATTTCAAAGATAATTAGTGAAATGTCTCGAGAGAGCATCCATGCTATCATGCACTGGTAATAGGGAACTGAACACTTCGACGACAAAATTCTCACCATGGCCACTTACCTCGCAGGCGTGTCCATGACGGCACCTAGTGCTTTCAACTGGGCGAATTGGTTCGTGGTACGAGCTTCCTCGTCTACATCCATACGCGCCGTCGTAGTAGGAGCCGTGAGCGGCTGAGCCGGGGTCTGACTCTGCTCATCCGCGCCCTTTCGTCCGGCCGTAGACTGGAGCGTCTCCTTTTTTCCAGTCGTATGCTCTGTCCTTACGGTCTTCTTCTCCTCCTGTCCTTCAACAGTTGCCGTCTCGACCCGTTGCCGTTTCCTGCGGCCCGCCGCACGCTTGCTCCGGGGAGTGCCATCACCAGCGGCAGTGTCGCTAGAGCCTGGAGTCTCCGGAGCGGGGCCAGGGCCAGCGTCGGTCTTGCTCTCGTTCTCCGTCGCGCTGGGACTTTTGGACCCGCTGGTCCTCGCCAGGAGCCGCTTTCGCGCAGCGAAGGCGCTCAACACCGGGCCGCCACCCGCCATTCGATGTGAGCCTCTCGCTGTTCGGGTTCAGGCAAATAAAGCGCAGACTTGAGGCCCGCTCCCGCAAATATTGGTCCGAGGAAGGAGCGCCGGGCGACAAGGCTCTCACAAGGCAGGAACGAGCAGGAGAGCAATGGAGTGGAAGGCGCGGCGAATAAGCGAGAAAGTATGGGGGAAGGCGCGAAGTAGAGAAAAAAAACCATTCATGGCGATTGTCATTGCCTGTACGCGACTGGGTGAGGGTCATCTCCAAAAACACCTTCCTCCCTTCCTTTTCAATCTAAAACCCCTCCTTCTCGCTCTCTGCATTATCGCCCCATCTCGAGCCTCACTTCTCTTTTGTCGCATCAGTCCCCTCTGCTCCAAGCTCTCTAACAGTTTCTGGCATCACCTCTCATTGCCTTCAACGTCGATAAGCACTAACGATTCCCTGACACTAGGTTTACACCCCATCTCCACCCCGCGCTCTCGCATCTCTAAAAAGCAGCACGGTTGGGGAGCGTCTCTGGGAACATAAGGATCCAAGATCGCAGAATACATTGCCTATTATCATCGACTAGGAGGCATCTCTCGCATCATTACGGCCAATTAGTGCACCTACGCGTCGACTCTGGTCATCGAGGTGTACGCCTATTCTCACGCCCCGCCCCACTTGATATCGGCTAATCTGCGGCTAAAATACACAGAACCTAAATCGCGACTGAAAAAATGTCGAGACACCGTTCGCGGTCAGTGTCGGGACGACGGGACTATACTATCGGGGATTTACTCGATTTACACAATACTGTGACTTCCGACACGGTCCCCAGCGCCAATTTTAATAATAAGAGGTCGAGATCTGTCTCTCGAAACCCCACCGATCGTGTGCCACTTGACCAAGACAGCTCGAACAACACGCGCCCCCGCGGCCGTTTCCCAGCAGGCTTTGAAAGTCTCGCCGAACCCCAGTTCCGATCGACTCCTTCCCCTCATACACCTACTCAGAAGCCCATCAAGGGTATCCTCAAGACCTCGAGTAGAAGCCTAAGCACCCCGATCCGACCGTCTTCCGCCGTGTCCTTCGAGACATCTGCGCCGGCCAACGGTTACAAGAGTTACCGCCCGTCTTTCGTGCGCTCCTACTCGAGCATCTCTTTCAATTCGTCGCAGACACCGGCTGCGACACCCAAGGTTCCGGAAAAGATATCCGACACCCCGTCGCAGAACTCCACTATGAGCGGAAAGGCAACGGGCAGGGCCAAGGCCCGTGACGCGACGGCTCTCTACAACGTGGGCGCATCTCCTGGGAAGAAGGGAGGTCGCATTAATGGATCGGCGAAGAAGACGGTCGATGTGAGCGACGAAGGGTCATCGTCATCGGACGAGGAGTCTGAGTCTTCCAGCAGCGAAGAGGAGTCGGAATCGGAGGACGAGGACAAGGGCCGCCAGAACACCGCCGCCCCCGCAACCGAAAAGAAGGCCGCGCCCGCGCTTGCCGATGACAGCTCGGACTCTGACTCTGAGAGCTCCGATTCCGACGACGAGACCGCGAAGGACGCCAAGAAGCCCGAGGCTAAAAAGCTCGCCCCAGCCCCGGCTGTCACGAACGGAGCTGAAGAGTCGTCCTCAGAGGAGTCGGGTTCCGAGGGTGGGGAAGGCGGTGCGAAGGTTGCGTCTGCGAAGGGGGCACCCAACTCGTCCTCTTCAGATTCTTCCGAAAGCGAGGACGAAGACGAGTCTGAGAGCGTCCCCGCGAAAGCTTCCTCGAAAGACGCGTCCTCTGACGAATCTTCTGAGGAGGAAAGCGATGAAGAGATGGCCGACGCGCCTACCAGTACTCCTCAGCCAAGTCGCGGGGGCATGGTGAGGGCGGCCCAGCGCGCCCCCGCCGGGCCCCCGCCGTCGGTCATGGATGGCGGCTTCAAGCTCCAGACGGCCCAGAACATGGGCCACATGGCCAGCGTGCTCAGCGAGGCCAAGGCGAAGGGCGACCGGGTGTGGCTCCTGACCCACCCGTCCACGACGCCCCTCAACCTAGAGGTTCAGAAGATCCTGCCTTCGTCCGAGAACCACCGAAACAGCATTTTCCCCAACGGCGCGAAGCTGACGTATCCCGCGGCGGCGGACGGAAAGAACGTCCACGTCATTTGTAAGTTGTCATCGATTGTGTTTCTGTCCCTGAGCATCTATTGACTCGTTATTAGCCGGCTGCGACAGCATCACCGTCACTCAGACCCTCCGCAACGACGCGGACATCTCGTCGCTCGCACAGGCTGCGTCGGGCAACCTGAGGCGCTCCAAGGAGGCGCCCACGCAGCCATCAGGCCTGCGGGCTAGGTACCTTCCCATCGGCGTCAGCCGGGCGTCGCCCGCGCTAGAAGACGCCCCGGCGGAGAAGCCTAAGAAGGAGCGGAAGAAGAAGGACAAGAAGGAGGACGCGTCGGAGCGGCCCTTCAAGAAGCGCAAGGTCGCGGAGCCCGCCGAGGCTGCGTCTGAGGGTGCGGAGGCGAAGAAGTCGGGGGAGAAGCCCAAGAAGTCGAAGAAGAGCAAGGCGGAGGAGGCAGGAGAGACGTCGACCAAGACCCCCAAGAGGAGCAAAGTCAAGTTCGCGGAAGACGACGGACCGCGGTCGCTGACGCCCATCCCGCCGCCGTCGATCCCGGGTATCACCAGCTCGCAGGTGAAGGAGACGCCTACTAAGGAGGCGGGGAAGAAGAAGCGGAGGCTAGAGGGGGAGGGAGAGCCGGCGGAAAAGAAGCGCAAGGCGGACAAGGCGGCAAAGGCGGCGAAGAAGAAGAAGGCCTCGGAGAGGCCGCCGCCTGAGGGTGTGAAGATTACGCCTGTTGCGCCGCCTGTTGTGCCGGGGATGCAGTAAAGTGACATCCGGTATAAGGCGGCGGAAATGCCAACGAAGTCGGGCAAAGAGCGGAGTAAGGACATGGTGAACAAATGGAAGTCGAGCAAGAAGTCGGTTACAGAGAAGCCCTTGGACAAGCTGAGCACGGAGAAGTCGCGCAAGGGGAAGGCGGCCAAGGAGGTGTCTGACGGACAGCAGTCGGCTGAGAAGGTGAAGGAGGAGAAGCGACTTTGAGGAGGTCATGCCCATGGCCTTGTATGGCTCCGCGACGTGTCATCCTTTCGCACGCTAGTGTTGAGAAGTCTTGAGGAGTGTGCCACGGACTGTCATCGATTGGATTGACGGCTTCTTCTAGTTTACGAGCTGTACTGGATCCTACGGGATTCAATGGGGTTTTGAAGTGAACGTGGCATGCGAGGAATAAAACTCGGTGCCTGCAGGAAATGGAAGGAAGAGAAGCTTTTTGAAGGCGGGATATCATGGCCGGGATAAGATGTCGAGGCCTCTAGTATAGTTGTAGCTGAACTGCCTTTCAATCAAGTGAATCTTGTGGTTTTCAGTGATGGCTGCCTGGTTTTGACTCGTTGAGGCTCTTGAGTTTTACATCCTACCTTCAGCCCCGCTGGTTATCACGACCCTACGGCTACAAGCCCGCGCATAGCCCTAACAGGACTGGAGGCCAAAGTGCGCGAGGGAAACGACCGCTGAGTGTCATAACATGGAGCCGAGTGGACGAGAAGTAGCCCACACACTCGTCCTCATCCTCGCATGTGAAGACTGACGTTAATTCCGGCGCTTGAGGGTAGGACGTAGAGTTGCCGCTTCTCCCTGAGCCTCGATTGCATCGGCTTCGGAAGCTTGGCTGTCTTCTGGATAGGCAAGGACATTGACAGTGTGCTACGCTGCGCCTGGGATGGGAGCTGAAGAGCGTCGTCCTCTTCCCATCTGTGTCCCGAAGCCCAACTTGTGGGAGATGGTGGCCCCGGGTTCCCTTGCGTGTATATGCTTGCGCCCATTCAATGACAGGCGGCAAGGCCAGAGCAATCCGGTCTTTGTTACATCCCCATCCATGCGCCCCTGGTGTATAGGCTATGTCAGTCTCGCGTTAGATACACGTGCTTCTGCTGATGGAGCTGCGCAGGCCCGAGGACTACGTGGTAAGCCTTAGGGCGCACGAGCCGTTGCGCACTCGACCGCTGTGAGGGTGATCGCATTCCCGTCGATTTAGCGGCGAAGTATGATATGCCAACCCTGGCTCTTGGTCAGCCACTATGCCGGGGTAAAGGCCGGGGACGTAGAACTCCGTCTTCGAGGGAAGACGGTAGAATGGTATCAGACGCCCCAAGATGGAACCTCGAAGCACTGACTAGCCTCTTATATGCTCCGGAGACGCACATAGGAGGCGCGGTTCCCACAAGCTCCCGCCTTGGTGTCTTGCCGATCGAGACATGGCATGGCCTCGCGCACAGAAGGCATGATATCAAGGCACATCAACGTGTAGCTCTGCGCAGGACGCCACTCACCCAGAGACATCTCCACAAGGGCCAGAGCATCAACTTGCGACATGTTTGATTACGCTGCTGAGATACGGACCCGAGCATGCGAAGAACACCACCTCCGAAGCTCCCCCCCGACGTCGTCGAACAAAGCTTACTGTGAGATTAGTCACGCGCACATGAGATCGCCTGCCACCAGGCGTTCCAGACCGTTGCCCTCCATACCACCAGCGTCATCCCGCCGCACCGGCAGACGGAAGGAAGTGGCGCCACCACTGCATCCAAATGCCGAGGCGCGAAAAAAAAAAAAAAAAAAAAAAACCTCGCTCAGTTCCCGAGCTCGACCCGCAATCAGGCAACAGCTCGCATCCTCCGAAACCTGTCGGCACGATGCGAAGAATCGCACTATCGAACGCCCCCCGCTCCCATTGCCAACACTCACACACCTTGAGACTCGCGCGAGAGACAAGAAGCCCCGCACGTTCGTCCGGAAGCAGCGGGACGGATCGAAACTCGGACCTCAAAGACGTTTCGGATCCCCCTTACCCTCCCCCCCAAGGACACCACCCTCCACCAGTGACCCGGCGTGTGACTTGCCCATCGGATGTGGCGCCAAAGCCCACTCCCTAAAACAAACGTGTGACCACTCACCTCGGCCCCTTCACCCCCCTTCACCGCTCTGACGTCGCCCAGACGGGCATCATGCGGGGAGCTTGAGCACGGCGCCCCCTCCCTTGTGTCGCTCACCGGTGAAGGGGTCAGCCAAGCACTAGCTCGGAGATTGTGATTCGCCGCCGCCAGGCTCCCATCGGTCTTGGTGCGCAAGAAAAAGGTATGGTGGGTGGAGAGCGTTTAATCGCCGATCGCCGTTCGGGGGTCTCGGCATCCCGGGATACCCGGAGGACCCAGCTTGCGGCTTTAGCTTTTTTTTTTCCCCTTCGTTGCATGCCGGGTGCGCCGAGAGCTTGACACCGACGTGCATGCAAGAATGGCCAGATACAAGATGCACCAGCCGTCAGTGGCGCTCGCAACACCGGAATACCAGCCAACGAACATTTCCGAGGCTGAACCTGCATCCGATCGAAAGAAAGGGCGAAAAAAAGAATTCCTTCACCCACTTTTTTTGTTCTTTTGGCCCGCAAGTCTGGGAGCCGAGGCAAATAGAATTCGAGAACAGAACCGACAAAAAAAGATGGTATAGTGAGTGAATCGACAGGGCGGTGGGGTGGAGCGGCCAGCCCGGATCGGCGTAATTTCAGCATTTTCAGCGCCTTCTTCAGCGGGGTGAGCGGCGCTGTTAGCGTGCGGAATGGGCTGTCCCGGAGGATGGAGTTCTTCGGGTCCCCGACGGGCGGGTCAGCTGGTGGTGCCCGGGGTCGGCGATCGGGGCCCGACCCGCCCGAGTGGTGTGCGAAGGACCGAAAGCCCATCCTCCTCGCACCGGCGTCCGGACGCTCAGGCGCACTAGCGCTAATGGAAGCGAGAAATGCACATGACAGTCTTGGCTTGTGAATCGCGGGCGGCGAAACAGGTTAGAATCGGCAGCGGGTTTCCGGGGGAGTCACGGGAAGATTGACTTTTTTGCATCGTCGCGTGGCACACGCGGGCCTCCCAGCGTGTTCTTCAGGGGGACGGGACGTGGCAGGAACCTGGGGACACGTTTTGTTTCACGGCGCCCACGAGGGACGAGCCCCCCCTGCCCCGTGCTTCGAACTCTGTCCCGCAGGGCCCAGCGCATCGCATGAGACGAAACGTGGCTCGGACGAGTCACGACAGGCAGCTGGATGAGATGGACAAGACGCGCCCAATCAATATCGGCGATAAAGCCATGGCGATGACCTCATGCCGCCCGCATCGCGTATCCGCGAATGGCCTCGGACGCTCGTCCGATAGAAACCCGGTGTACACGGTCAAGGTCCGGAGAACCTCAGTCTCCTCATCTCCGCGCTCCTCGGGTTGCTGACGCGAGGCGGGGCCGTCGTATAATCGTATTCGACGGCTCCTCGGGGGCCGCTGGAGCCTAGCAGACTCCGTCCCAGACGCCAAGTGCAGGGCTGGCGGCTCGCGGCCTTGGCGGTGTCTCGTGCACCCTCGCATCCGTGGCATCCGAGCGGTACCTGTACCTGTACCCTCCACCGCCTCCCACCAGCTTACAGTCGAGTTTTGCTGCTACTACCGGTAGCTGTACAGTTTCCACGCTCCAGGCCGGTACCCGCCAAGTCTTTCGCCAAGCCCGCCAAGACAATCCGCCCATCTCCCAAGACCCGCGCCAAGACTGGATCCGAGGGATGCGCAATCTCTGAGCCTGACTCGTTTCCGCCTTGGTCCGGGTCCGCGCACCTCTTGGCGGCGCGGGCTCCCTCCAAGGGAAATTAGCAAGCGCCGGTGCGGGGATGGACCCGAAGGGGGGGGGAGGGAAAAAAGTAAGAGAGGAGAGAGAGAGGAGGATCGACTGCGCCCTTGTTTGACGCGGAGGTGACGTGGGCTTAATACCCCATGGTGATCTTCGGTCTTGGCTGCAACGGGACCCCAGGACCCCTCAACAGAGTTTGATGGGCTGAGCCATTCCAATTCCAATGATGAGCATCGTTGCTTGTTAGTTCTTGGCGGCCACCAGGTCGGAGCTTGGGATGCCCGTCGGCGATTGACGGGCATTGGTCGTCACGAGGGGGGCCCAGGGGCGGCGGAGATCAAGCGTGCCTGTGAGGTCACGTCACCACACGCACACGACTCGCATGCGCGCATCTGCACCCGCAGGGCAGGGGCTGGTGAGCCTCCATGCCAGCGCATCGCTCGCCCTGGCCACCACCCGCCCGCCGGGCCGCCACCCTCGCCGGTGTCACGCGACTGGTGGTACCTCACTAACCGTTCTCTTTCCCCGTCCCTTGCTCGTACTCGGCAGCACGCTACACCGGCTGATACCAGCAGCCCAATGCCCGAATTATCAGGTATCTATAGGCCCCGAGATACCCGCACACATGTACTTCGCTCCATCGCTCGTTGCCAACAACGGCTAGGCGCGTTCCCCACATCTCACTCCCGGGCCAAGACGCCAATCATCCAGTGTCCTCCCTCGGCGGCGGGTTGCTCCAAAGTACCGAAGCTTCCGCCTGCCGGGGCTTGGAGATTGGGCGGTTCCAGCCCCCGTCCGCCGTCCCCCTTCCCACCGTCGCCCCCGTTCTCCCCCCACCGTCCTTTGAAACGCCGAGGGATTTCTTGGCTTCGACCTTGTGACGTCGAGGGCGAATCGTAGCACGGGCGCGGAAAGAGGAGAAACAGGAAGAACAACGTGGAGAAGAGAGACGGGCGCGGGACAAGCCGTGCCGTGGCCAGCCGCAGGACGCAAGAAGCCTCGCGACAGCTTGACGCCGTTTGTGCGGGAAGGAGCCGATTATGCGATCCTGGTTTCCCCACCCACGTCCCAGTCCCAGTCCCTAGTGTAGCTTTCGATCCGGCCGGGGCGGGAAAAGTCTTGGCGTCTTCTCTTCATTTCTCATTACTCGGTCCTCACCCTAGTGTCGCTCGGGTTCTCCGCGTATTACTACTTTATTTTTTATTTCTTTTTTCTCCCTCTCTTTTTTCTCTCTCCGACCCTCTTCCGCGCATGTTATTACTGAGGGTACCTCGGCACCCCTCCCACCCCTAAAAGCCAAAAATCCTCAACCAACCTTTTTTCCCGTACCCCGAAACCAGAGAGGCGACTCCCCCCTTCGGGACCCGACAGCTTGCATAATTTGCGAGCAACCTCCTTCTGCCTCTCGCACGACACCGGCGACGAGAAGCTTCTCTCTCCTCATCCGCCCGAGTCCGCCGATCGCATCGCGCAATTCCGACCGACTGTTTCTACTTGGGAGTTCGGGCTGGCGCGTGGAAAAATCCGCCCGTTCCGTGGCATTGTGTCGCTGACTGCACTCCGTCGTCATCGGCATAACCCGGCAATCGTCATAACTGCGGCTTCCTCGGAAACGGCGCACCTTCGACATTGGGCGGCGTCTCTCGTCGCGCGGCGCTTCGTTCTGTACGGGCGCAAATCGGATCTTGGCTGATAGGGGACTGGAGACGGACGAAACCCGGCTAGAAATCAAACGAGCACAGATAACGGATACGAATTAGCATCACGACAGCATCACGACCAAACCAGATCGACGCGCGGGCGACCAACAAGCCCCCTCTCTCCCTCTCTCTTAGCCCGACCGCAACCCGCGCCATCATCACTCGCATCATCGCAACAATGGACTTCAAAT
Organism: Sordariomycetes sp. B11D1; assembly: GCA_025503055.1. Taxonomy (NCBI): domain Eukaryota; kingdom Fungi; phylum Ascomycota; class Sordariomycetes; species Sordariomycetes sp. B11D1. The sequence continues at coordinate 50,001 of JAMFQS010000139.1, forward strand.
CCTTGACCCCTCTAAAGCAGAGGCTCCTCCCCCTGGCCCTCGCAATCTCCTCCGCCCTCAACTTCGCCAACTGGAACCCCATCCCTCAAAAGTACCGCACAGCGCCCCGCCGCGTCACCCGTCTGCGGACCTCCTTCCCGCGCTCCGACGACCTCACGCGCCTGCAGACCTCCTTCAGCCCGTCGGAGGGCGTCCGCTCGCTCAGGACGCGGAAATGGTCCGTCCTCGACCTGCAGTACATTGCGCTGGCGGCGGTGTTCCTGTTCTCGCTCGTGCTGTCGCCCGCCGCGCCGCTGCTGAAGACGGCGGCGGTGCTCGGGGCCGCGCTGCTGTCGCTCATGCCCGTTACGAGGCAGGTCTTCTGGGCGGGGATGACGATATGGGGGTACCTCGTCTACTTCTTCTCTAGCCGGTATGTCTCTCCCCCCTCGCTCCTACTCTGTTGGCATCTGGAGGACAGCGGAAGTAGTAGGCAACTAACAACATGAGTAGCTTCATCCCCTCCGAGCTCCGCCCGCACATCTGGGTCCGCGTCCTCCCGGCCCTCGAAAACGTACTCTACGGCGCCAACCTCTCCAACATCCTCTCCGCCCACACTTTCAGCGCCCTCGACCTCCTCGCGTGGCTCCCCTACGGCATCCTGCACTTCGCGCTGCCGGCCGTGTGCACCGCCGCCCTCTTCCTCTTCGCCGCCCCCGGTACCGCCCCCGTCTTCGCGTGGGCCTTTGGCTGGATGAACATCACGGGCGTCACGATCCAGCTGCTCTTCCCCTGCACGCCGCCCTGGTACGAGAACGAGCGGGGCCTCGCGCCCGCCGCGTACGGCATGCCCGGGTCCCCCGCTGGCCTTGCGCGGATTGACGCCATCTTCGGGTTCGACATGTACACGACGGCCTTCTCGACCGCCCCCGTACCGTTCGGCGCCTTCCCCAGCATGCACTCGGGCAACGCCGTCCTCGAGGCCCTCGTCATCGCGTACTGCTTCCCCAAGCTCCGCTCGCTCTGCATCGGCTACGTCATCTGGATCTGGTGGGCGACCATGTACCTCTCGCACCACTACGCCGTCGACCTCGTGGGCGGCGGCCTCCTCGCGGCCGTGGCGTTCTACGTTGCAAAGGCCCGCTTCATGCCTCGGCCCCAGGCGGATAAGGCGAACCGGTGGGAGTACGAGTACGTGGAGATTGGGGACCGGAACCCCGTGCTGGACGAGGAGCTGGCGGCGTACTCGCTGGGCTTCGTCGCGGCTGCGGAGGACAGCGATGAGTGGACTGTTGGGAGCAGCTCGAGCAGCTGGAGTGGGAGTGGCAGCGGGAGTATCAGCCCCGCCATCTCGGATGACGGTATCGCCGTGCGCCGGGGTGCCTTTGGAGAGGTTGACCCCAACTTCTGGGACGCGAGGGAGGAGCCCAACACTGTCGTTGTCGTGGGGTAGATGCCTTCCCCATGCCCTCACACGGGCCCCTCCCCTCACATGAACACCTTTTACCGTGGGACACGTCTTTTTTGCCTTCAATCCCCGGATTAATGAGGCCCCTGGGTGTCTTGGCTCCCCCCTTCGTTCAAGGGCGGAGTTGGAGATGCCTAAGCCAACCCCTTTTTCTTTGTTTATTTTCTTTGTTCTTTCCCTACCTGGGAGACTACTTGGGTAGACAATTACATGATACCCCCTTTCCACTCGCTACCGCCCCGAAACGAAACGAAAACCTCTTACCCTTCCAACGCTTCAACTTCTTCGACAACTACCTCTTCTTTCTTCGATTCTTCTTCAACGACTTTATCACGTACGACTTTTTCGTCCCGCCCCGGAAAGCCTGGCATCCACACCGAGCCGGACCGAACCGAAGCAAAGGCAGAGGAGAGGAAAGAGCAAGGTGGTGAAAGGGTGGAAGGGGACGGGATATCTTTTTTTTGATTTTTTTCTTATTAATGAGGGCATTGCAATGCATAGCAGATGGCGCTGTAGAGGGCATTTTGGGACATGACGAACTTGGGAGGGGCTGGGTTGGGTATGGAGATGGAGGTTCCTTGGACTGTGGTCAAGGATGGGGGTCCGTCTCTCCGGGACTAATGGTCTCGACGGATTCGTTGAGATGAGGGGAAGGAGAACGCAGATGGGCGTTGGAGAGTGAGAAAGGGAAAGGAGAGACGAGGATGGATGTGGTAATGGATGAGTTGGCGGGTGGGTGTAATAGATGACAACGAACACTCGTTAGAGAGCAAGATAATAAAGTAATGTCAATGAGTATAAACACGTCCCAAATCATTGTCCTCTGCAGCACCGTGGCTATCTCTACTCCTACCCCCCCACGAGATGACACCAGAAGTCATCACCATCGTCCCGGCCAGGTTCTATTTCCCGCCCCTAGGAGACGAAGACGAGTGTTTCCTCGCTGTCGCGTCCGTGGCCGGGGCGGGGGGGGGGGGGGGGGGGGGGGGCGCCGCGTGGTCTTGACATTGAGTGCCCCTGCTCGTCGGAGGCCGTGTATTGGCGGCTGCCCACTTACACGGCCGAAACGGGTGAACAA
>JAMFQS010000014.1:0-67775 GCA_025503055.1 Sordariomycetes sp. B11D1
CCCCCCCGAACCCCGATAGAAACATCCGGAAAGCTTATAAATCTAGTTTTCTCCGTCCCGTCTCATCACTATCTACAAGTAACGTCAGCATCATCACGGTTACGTCTGCTGTCCCCGCCGTTTCCGAAGCACAGCCGTGTCCGAACACATTCTACGCAATCGTTCCGAAACGAAACAACCCACCCAGGGCCCGACGAGCCCCCAGTTTTAGCGGAAAGTCAGGGAAAGGTGGTCGGTTGCTGCCCGACCGAACCAAGACCCGAGGGCCGGGCTGGCGGGGTGACGTGCGAGTGACGGCGCTGCGCGTCCCGGCGACGTGGCTCTCGGTAGATAACACGTGGGCGGTCGTATTATCCGATGAGATGAGGCAAGGCTTACTGGGAGGTTTATCGGCCAAGCGTCGGTGCCTTGGTCGCGGCGGACGGAGCTGAATCTTGCCGGCAGCCCGGTCTCGGAGGCACTCGCCAATCTGTGGCGGGCAGGTAGCGGAGGTTGTGCGGGAGCGACATCTCGGAGGGGGTTGGCGGGCCGTTGGACTATGCGACCTTGGATGTGTGCAAGGCTAATACATTGGCTCGGCTCGGATGCCGTGTGGTGCGTGGGTCATCGGCCACGATCAAACCTTGTCGCGAGACCCCGTATAATCTTGCCCTTACAGGACGTCGTCGTAGAGCGTCAGGACGCCGGCCGAGAGAAACCCGAGCCAAGCGGCGAATTCTTGAGCATTTCCAACGACGGAGTCGTGCCCAAAGTTGCGCGTTGGCTGTAAGTCGCGGAATGGGCCGACGGTCGGTCCACGCCGGTCATGGGACCCGGCCGATTTGCCCGCTGGCCGGCTTCGTGGGAAGCGCGGCACGGCGGCGTGCAGGGTCTGGCGGGATCAGTCATCCGTTTCATTTATTGCGACGCTGGCGGCGACAAATCCCGGCTCCCGACGAACGATAACCCGCCCACTGAGCTCAAACATCACGCAAGATGTTATGATATCCTAGCCTAAACGTCACAACACGGACGTCGAGGTCGCTCATCGCCGAGGCGCGCTGCTCTCATCCTTTGTAACGGACGCTGTCAACCCTCTCGTAGCGGCGCGGTACGGCAGCAGTAGACTTCGTGAAGACGGCAGGGAGACCCTCGTGTCAGACTGGTCTTACGTCGTCGAGGCCGGTACGTGTCTCTATCTCACTCTACGACGAGTGTGTTGGTAGCTACGGCTCTAATGTTTCCAAGTTACAGCGAACGGGCGGCCCTGTCCAGCCCCTGACGCAGCAACTCGGGAGGCAACCTTTAAACGAGACGAAGGAAAGCGTCGTGTAACGGGCAAGCCCGGCACTTTCTGGGATCCCCTTTTCGTCAAACCCGTTCTTCCGATCCCGGTCGGACGGCTCACGGACAAGGTAGACCTCCGGTCGCTGGAGAAAATCCGACCATGGAGTCGCTTAGCATCTTTCAAAGCTTCAGATCTCCACTTCTCAGGGTGCTTTCTTCAGCCAGCCCTACCGGGACTGGTGACTTTCCTGCGCCACGAGGCCCGGGGGACATCTCCCCGCACAGCAACCACTGACTTATCCGGAAGTCCGCGGCTCGGGCACTTGCGCGGGGTCTTGTTGGCCTACAGAGGCTACAGCCGTCAATAGTCGAGGTTGAGTCAAGAAGCTCGTACCAGCTTATACTTGGCTCGCTTCTTCGAATCGGACTCTAAACCTCGCCGTAGTATGAAGTTGGACAAGTTCTCATCGGACCTGGGAAGCCCCTTGATGTCAACGACCCTCACCCGCTCTTGGGCGACCACTCGCGATCCGGGTTAGAAAAGGCTGATCCACGCTTCATTGGTGCTCAAGCTCGGCCTTGCAAAAAGCATTCAATTCATTCAGCTGGCCAAGCAGCTCTCGACTAGACCCTCGGAAGAGCCTCCGAGACCATCCACCGGCAATTCAAGCCGACGACCAAGACTCGGCCTCTGGGGATTTTCCTTCCTCACGACGTCCTTGATTTCCTTTCCCTAGTCTGGTGCTTATTTCCGAGAAAAGCTCGAGTAGCCGCCTACGGTATGTCGCAGACGCTTGGGCGCCGCCTCTACGTAAAGGAAAGCCGGAAGGCCATTCCAACTCCCAGAGAACTACCGTTCAGGCTATATCTTCAGCACACCAGAGACCTTTCAGAGTCTCTAAACGAATCTAACACACTCAAGCTGGTTAGACAACACACTACGATTCCGGGTCCGGCGCCACTGGACTTCGCTTCCGTGCCAAACAACTTGGACGACTCATTCGAAACCTACATCCTTATGAACACCTTGCCAAGCGGGCCGCTATCACGCTGCCGGGACGTCAACAATGCGGACTTTGGGCAGATGAAGTTCCAGACGACGGACGACATAGCCCAGGTACGAGATATTCCCAATACCGTCAACCCCGCCATGCCCATCTATAACACCCTTGGCGAGGCACTCGGCGACACCCGCATCCTCGGTGGTGAACCCGCCGGCCCATCACCCGACGAGGCGTCCTTCAGCCAGGCCCTACGATTCTCAGACGACCCCGCACGCCGCGGAGCTGGGAGATGGGTGATGGGGTCTAGGTCGATTGTCGTCGTTGATTGTATCAGCAGGTCCTCGTGTTTACGATGGATTCCGGTCATTTTTACGCACAAAAATAGCTTAGCGGATCTGGCGTTCTCTAAATACACCCCAAGCATGCTCGAATTTCCCCTTTACTTGTCAAAACCTGGCAACCCGCGTGCAGCTGTCCGTCACGACGAGACAGTTCCGTGGGCCGCCCACCGCCCACCCGCCAAGCTTCACGACATGTCCACTTCCCCGGCCAACCCTTGAGAGGATGCATCCGAGTTTGCGAGCCCAGCGAGGTTCTTTCTCAGAAACTTCACCGCGTCGTCCATGCCCGCCGGCGAGTTGAACCAGTGCCCGCCATCCCGGTACTCCTTCCACTCCACCGTGGCCCCGAACCCCCGCAGCGTATCCCGCAATCTTCGCCCGTTCTCAACTAGCACGAGCGGGTCGTTGGCGCAGTGCTCGAGCAGCATCGGCGTGTTGCGGAGCACGTTATCATGCTCGGGTACCTCGTCCAGCTTCAGGACATCCCTCATCCCTTCGAGGTCCCTCCCCGCAAAGGGGCACCGGCACGAGAAGCCCAAGAAGGCACCCAGCCTAGGCGTGTCGAGGTTAAACATCAGATGCACGCTCGTCGCGGCCCCCATGCTAATTCCAGCCAGCACAACCCTCTCCCACCTGCCCCCCACCTGGGCCACCTCATCCTTCAATACCCCCCGTAAGGCCGCAATGACCTCCCTCAGCCCCTCAGCCTGCAGCTCCTCATTCTGCGCAAAGTCCCGCACGTTCCAGACGTCGAACCACTGCCGCACGACGTTGGGGGACGAGGCACAAGGGCGGAGCGGCGCCTGGGGGAAGACCCACCGGACGGAGGGGAGCTCCTCTAGGAGGGTGAAGGAGGTGGATGTGAGGGAATGGGAGAGGGAACCGGCGAAGTTCTGGGCGCTGTCGCCGCGGCCATGGAGGAAGACTCCGGTGTGGGTGAGGGGCGGTGGGGGGGATGGTGAGGACGGGGATTTCGGGCGCCATGGCGGTGGTGGGCGACGTTTTCTCTGATTTTTTTTGGGGTTGGGGAGAGTGCTGGGAGGAGAGGGAACGAGAATGCTGGGCTGTGAGGTCGTGGAGAGGGAAATGTGGTGGCCGAGACGCGAGCCTGGCGAAGCTGGTGCCTGCTTATTGCGGGCCAATCAAGGCGTTTTGTACACCGCACCCGCGCGGCTGCAGGACTAAACACTCCCCTTGCATACTGGGTGTCAATGTTAGAGGGCCGTGAGTCCCCGATGAAAATGAGCTCGCTCCGGCCTTCCACTAGAAGGAACGCTTCATCTATACAGTGACAATGTCGTATCGCACGCTTGTGCGATAGGTAAAAGTTGAAGATCCGCCTATGAAGCTCCTATAGTGATTTGCACCAATTATGAAAGCGACTCGAGATAGAAGAGGAATGAGTGCGCCGAATCAAGCATCAACTCAATGTATGGGATATGGGATGGAATCGCAGTGACGAGAAAACGGACGGAGGTCCGCCCTGGATACGCCGGCCGAGTGGGGCCGATGCTGCTGAGTCATCATTCCGCTCCATGAACCTCGACGCCAAATTTCCAACAGCGCAGCCTCGCATCACCACCGCGACATCGCGTCAACCCGTCAGCTCAACCCCCCCTCCAATCACCGCCAACATGCCCGTCGTCAAGGGTGGCGTCTGGACCAACATTGAGGATGAGATCCTCAAGGCCTCGGTCTCAAAGTACGGCCTGAACCAGTGGGCGCGTGTTTCGTCGCTGCTCGCGCGCAAGACGCCGAAACAATGCAAAGCCCGCTGGTACGAGTGGCTCGACCCGAGCATCAAGAAGATCGAATGGAGCCGCGAGGAGGACGAGAAGCTTCTGCACGTTGCAAAGTTGATGCCCACGCAATGGAAGACCATCGCCCAGGTCGTCGGCCGCACCGCCAACCAGTGCCTCGAGCGCTACCAGAAGCTCCTCGACGAGGCCGAGGCCCGCGAGGGGCTGGGCCTCACCAGTGCCGAGGGAGGCGAGGCGGCGGCCCCTACGGCTGAGGACGTGCGGAAACTGCGCCCCGGCGAGCTCGACCCCGATCCCGAGACGCGCCCCGCGCGCCCCGACACCATTGATCTCGACGAGGACGAAAAGGAGATGCTGAGCGAGGCGCGCGCACGCCTCGCCAACACACAGGGAAAGAAGGCCAAGCGGAAGGCTCGCGAGAGGCAACAGGAGGAGTCGCGGCGGCTGGCGTCGCTGCAGAAGCGTCGCGAGCTCAAGGCCGCGGGCATCAACGTCAAGATCAAGACGCGGAAGCCGGGCGAGATGGACTACAACGCGGATATCCCCTTTGAAAAGAAGCCGGCGCTGGGATTCTACGACACGAGCGAGGAGCAGTCCAAGAACGAGTTCCAGCGGGCCCACTTTGATCCGTCCAAGGTGCAGCTGTCGGGGAAGCGGAAGGGTGAGGGCGAGGAGAACACGGATAAGAAGCGGAGGAAGGACGAGAAGCCCGCGTCGCTTCAGGCAGCCATGAAGGCGGGTCAGGCGCAGAGGGTGCGGGAGGCGGAGCAGAACAGCAAGCGCAAGGCGCTGGTTCTGCCGGCGCCGCAGGTCAGCGACGGGGAGCTCGAGGAGATTGTCAAAATGGGCCTCATGGGCGAGAGGGCGAGCAGTCACGCACAGGAGAGCGACAACACGGCGACGAGGGGCCTCGTCGGCGACTACTCGAGCCTCAACACGAGCGCCCCGATCCGGACGCCCATGGCGCCGGCGCAGGAGGACCACATCGCCAACGAGCTCCGCAACATCCGGGCCTTGACCCAGACCCAGTCGTCGCTCCTGGGTGGTGAGAACACTCCGCTACACGAGGGCTCTGCCTCGACTGGCTTCGACGGCATAGCGCCACGCAAGCAGGCAGTGGCCACCCCTAACCCCCTTGCCACGCCCATGAGGACCGGCGCCGGCGTCCCGGGCGCTACACCTGCCCACCCGGGCCAGACGCCCTCGCGCACTCCGCGTGACAGCTTCGCGCTCAACGCCGAGGACGGCATGTCCACTGCGTCCGCGACCCCACGAGACGTGAGACTCCACCAGAACTCCATGCGCCAGCAGCTCCGCCAGGGCCTCGCGTCGCTGCCGAAGCCAAAGGATACGGAGTGGGAGCTCGAGCTCCCCGATGAAAAGGGCGAGGTCCAAGCCGACGCCGCGGCGCTAGAAGAGGACGCCGCGAAGCGGGACCGCCGGATTCGCGAGATCAGGGAGGCGCAGGAGGCGTTGGAGCGGAGGCGCAGGACGCAGGTCATGCAGAAGAATCTCCCCCGCCCGACGAGAGTCGACGTCTCGGCGCTCCTCTCTGAAGCGGGAGACGGTCCCGAGGCGCTAATCGCGCGGGAAGCCGCCGCGCTGATGGCCAACGACGCGAGGAAGTTTCCGCTTGAGGGAGGTGAGGTCGTGGGGGCGCCGCCGGCGTTGGAGACGATTGGAGACGAGGCGCTCGCGGAGGCGGGGCTGGCGATTATGCTTGAGACGAAGGAGGTGCCGGGGCGGGACGAGGTGCATGCGGCGTTTGAGGCGCGGGGAGGGGACCCGGTGCTTCTCGGGCTGGGGTGCTATGACGATGACGATGAGGACGTCAAGATTTCGACCATGAGGAGCGCGTACGACGTAAGTTCATCGACTCTCACCTACACCCTTCCCCCACCGTTCCTTTCCCCTCGTCATTTGACATCACACGAAGCTCAACGGCCATTGACCTTTTACTGTCTGCAGGCCGAGCAAGAAACCATCCAGGCACTGGCAAAGTCCTCCGCCAAGACCGAAAAAAGACTCGCCCTCCACCTAGGTGGCTACCAGAAGCGCCAAAAGACGCTCGCCGACAAGATCGCCGCGGCGGCGGCGGACCTCTCGCGCGCGGAGGTTGCGCTCTCCGCCTTCAAGACGCTCGCCGTCGCGGAGGGTGTCTCGGCGGAGAGGAGGCTTGGGGCACTGAGGAGCGAGGTGGAGTTTGTGAGCAGGAGGGGGAGGGAGGCGCAGGGGGCTTATAGGAGCTTGAGGGATGAGCTTGAGGCGCTTAGTGTTGGTGAGTAGGCGCTTAGCTGCTATGATTTGGGAACGAGGGTTCGCGATGCATGCGGAGGCGGTAGATGGAGCACAAATGTACTTGTATCAAGATGTCTATGGATAATGGCTCGGATATCTCCCTCGCTACAGATCTAGGAGGAGGTCAATGGCGTTATTCTCCTTCACCTCCACAACCTCCTCGAAACCCTTTCTCAGCACCTTCCCTTGAGATCCCTTGCTCTTTGTCCTCTGGTGCGACTTGGCAGCTCCTTTCCCCGGCGTCTTCGCGGGCGCTGCACCTGCGGACTTGCTCTTGCTGCCCGCGGGCTTTGTGCCTTCTCCGGCGAGGTGAGGCGGCCGCGGCTCTCTGGTGGTTCCAGCGTTGCACTTGGCCTCGCCCTGGTGAGCACCCTTCTTGGGGAGTTTCCCGGTAGCGGACTCCGCGCGGACCTTAGCCGCCGTGGCCGTTGTTTTAGCCATGGCTCGCTGCGTCTTCTTTCCTTTCGAGGTCACGCACTCATCGTCTGTCAGCCCATTCGGCTTGGTGCCGTCGCTTTTTTGGCGTCTCGCGGAGACCAAAGAATTCGGTGGGTTCTCCTTCTCCGGGTCACTATCCCCCTTGGCCCCGTCTACGTCCACACCCGTTCCCTCGATATCTGCCGAGGCCCCTTCAACGCAGTGTGCCCCATCAAGATCAGAACATCCCCTCCCGGCCGCCTTCTTGCCATTGACTTCCTCCTTCTCGCTCCCATCTACTTTAAAAGACATGCAATTGTCTCCTTCAAATGAAAGGTTGATGAGCTGGTTATCTATATCAGCTTCAACCCACCCCTTTTCATCCCTTTGCTTGCCGAGTACCGCGGTGCTCGGCTTCTTCGGTGCCGAATCCTGCACCACTTGTTGGCCCTCAACCACACCGCCAGCTTCCCTCCCCGGTGCCGAAACGACGGATGTCCTTTTGGATAGCCTCCTCGGCTGCTTCCCCAACCTCATCTCCGCGAGATCCCTCAGTATCTGGTTCATCATGCGGGCTTGAATATCGGATTCTCCGGGATCCGTCTTCCTTAGATTAACCTCAAACTCGGGCGGCACCCATTCCGACAAGTTAGGCCCTGCCTCTGAACGAGTTTCCGACTTGGCGTCCCCTGCGAGCGCATCGTTTCCGAACTGGGTGGCCACCTCACTCCAAGCCAAGTTGGCGAGTTCCTCCTCGTCCTCGGTCGGATCAAAAAGGTTCAGCACCTCGCCCCGGTGCACTATCCTCCCATCATCTAGGTGTGCGACCTGCTCCTCATCACCGGTGTCTATCAGACTTCCCCGCCGGGTATTCTTCTCTCCCCATCGTTGCTTCTCCCTAGGCGCCTCAATTCCTGTTCCTGTTGCAAGCCGGCAGAGCACCTCGTGGAAGATCCAGGGGAAGCTGATCAACGGCATCGACTTCGCGTCTGTCTTCCGCGGCACGAAGATCTTACCCGCAATATTGGTGGCACCACGTCTCTCGTGCAGAGCAATATTGACTTCCTCCTCTGTTATCTTGTACATCGCTGCCACAAACGGATCAATGTGAGTTGGCGTGGCACCACTAGCGGCCTCCTGGCACATCGCCCTGAACGCGAATTTGATACTCCCGTAGTCCCTCCCGACATCCTCCTGGAGCTTATACCCGCTCCCAACCCTGGGCCGCGAGAGAACGAAGCCGGACCAAATCTCGAACTCGGTGGCGATCTCCCTCTGTCCCATGATCCTTCGTAGCGCCGTGTCATACTGCGTCTTGATTTGCCTCGCCTTTCTCAGGGTTTCGTTGTCCTTGACACACTTGTCGAGGATCCTTTTGTCGAAGAACCCGCTGTATGTCGGATCGAATGCCACGCTGTGGCCCTTGTCGTATATTATCCCCAAGGCCTTTTGAGATCTGTAGGTCGCTTCCTTTGGGACTCGCTTCTCCATAAAAGTCGGCCAGCATCGTGGCCTGAGAGACTTGTCCATCTCGGCAGGTTCTCCCGACTTAACATAGTCAACAGCCTTGGAGTGAAGCTGGGCAAGAGCCAAACCTACCATAGTCATCAAGTTAACAACGGACTTATAGTTATAACAAAGAGACAGGAAACACTTGCACTTTTCATTCTTGGCTCCGTCGTCGTAGTAGTCCGCGAACGCAAGGTGTGCAAGGGCAACAGTCGGCAGAATATCATTCTTCATGTACTTGACGAAAAATGCACGAAGGTCTTTTGTCTGAACGGCCCTGTTGAGAATCTTGGGTTTCACGGGGAGGTGCTCCATGGGAGGGTGGTTCCACTCAGGAGGAAGCAGATCAGGATCCCAGATGACAAAAAAGTCATCGCCGTCAAGGTCGCCGCCAGACAGCATGCTTGGAACGTCGCGGTCGCCTTTGGTCGGAAACACGACTATATCGCGGAGGTGCCTTAGAGCAGGCACATCGACCGCCTCAACGACGCGAATATCTCCGGGGTGCAACGACGGGTTCCTGCCGACAATGCAGACTCCCGTCACAACGGTAGATTTCTGAGGCTCTTCCGAATCCGAGATCTGGAGAAATACCTGCGGCAACTTGTTTATGTCCTTGACCTTGGATCCCTCGGTCGCCTTGGAGTGGCCCCTCAGCGTCCCTGTTTCATCTGCACAACCAAGAATGAAGGCCGATTTCTCTATCGGAATCCTCGCCTTCTCCTTGACCAACTTTAGGGACCAGACTTTCCACAGGTTGAGGATTGACAATACAAAAGGCTCTTGGACGTCTGGCTCTTTGAATCCGTGGAGCAGAATGTGTGCCAGCACAAGTGTGGTCTGATTCTCGTCGACGTGCTGCCGGAGGAGAGCGATGGCGTCTCGACTATTTATTTCTGCCTTGGAGTGAGCTATGAGATGCTTATCTAGTAGTCCGACGAAGGCCTCTTGTTTTACCCCAAGGCTGGAGAGAATTGTAATAATCTGCCTGTTGAGAGTGGCCGTGGCGAACTGGGCGCAACGGATAATCTCGAGTTTGTTGAACTGAGAGACAAACTTCTCCTGCGACTTGCGAATGTGAACTTCTGACTTCTTCGCGTCTGGCCAGACCGTGAGAACGCCTTTGCACCCGCCCATTCTGAACTGATACGCAGAGGGCTTCATATGGAAGCCGAGTCCCAGCTCGTTCGCTGCCAAATCGGCCAGGAGCCTAGAGATCTTCCCAACGCCATCCGTGAAACAGTAACCTCGCTCGTTCTTAATATCCGGAATGGACTGTATGTTGGGTACGTTGACAGCGCGAACTTCTCTCGTCGTCGAGAAGCACTGGCCCATCCGAGCGGCGTACTTTGCGACAGACCTGATGTGTCCGAAGCTCCCCATGGCCCTGCGGATATCGTCGCAGGAAAAGGTATCGGTGGGCGCAAAGAAATATGCACCGTTCTCTCGTATCTGTGAGTTTCCAAACGCCAAAAACTCAAAGTGCCTATCGCCAATTCGGATACCCTTGTCCAGGACTCTGTAGACGCGCTTGTAGACTTCGTCATCACGGTCCGTGTCCGCACGAGAGTTGATCCGGCCTTCCAGAAGCTCTCCGGTAAACTGAACGCGAAGGAAACGATCCTGAATGTCTCGGTACTTGCGAAGAATTCGATTCGTAATTTCAGGGGTCGCAGAGGTCAGGTACATGGCAGTCGGCGTCACCAGGACTTTGCGAGCCATAACGCGGTCGTGATATACCACCGGCTTGGAATTGAGCGAGACTGTTGTCAGATCGTCTCCGTCGTCAAAAATAGACATTGGTTCTGGAAAGTTCTTTCCTGCATCGGCAAGGTGCTCCAGGAGTTGCCTCGCTGCGGCATTGTCGAGTTCGAGCAGTTTCACCAGGAAGTCCGATCCCAGTCGGTACTCTGAGAATATACCTCTAGAAATGCATACTTCCAGTTGGTATCTCACTTCAAAAGTAAGTTTTGGCTGTTGGGTATCGGTGATGTCGGCGAGGAGGGCAGCGGATTTGGAGTTCTTGTCCGCGCTTTTCTCCTCTCGAGGATCTAGAACTGACCAGAATGACGGCTCGGCCTCGAATATCTTGACACAAAAGTTGCACGGGGGTTCGGTCTCGATGTTGAAATCTTTAAGGACGCCCACAACCTCTGCAAGCTTCTCGTTTCCCTCTAGGAGAAACCTGAAACTCGTCCAACGTCCAAGATTGACAAAGTTGGGATCGTCGGGCTCATTCGCCAGAGAGATCGGGCTATCGTACACGACGGTTGTGTCTGTGCGGATGTCCGTGGTCCGGCACCACATGTCCCTCGAAGACCAGGCCAGGCGGTTGGCCGCGAATGTCTCCTCGAGATCTCCATGCTTCCAAAAGTATGCAGGCGGGTAATCGGTCGGGATGACAATCTCCCAGTCGTTGTCGGCAACGTGGTGTACATACACCCTTTTCAAGGTCGAGAACTCGAGGCTAAACTTATAGCACTCAAAGCGACCCCTTTCCATTTGCATAGAAAATAAAACGTCCACTTTTCTACGGATTAAATCAAAGGTTAATCGCACTCCCTCGTCGCCTTTGTTGCTAACCGCCGAGTTGATCTTTTTCATACAGAGCATGGTCGTCTCATCCGGCATGACCCCAAAGCTCATCGACGTCGGGAAGAACTTGGTGATTGCGGGATACCATATCCTCGGGTGCACTGGGCTCTGTACCCGTCCATCCAGCGTCTTCCGAGGGGCCTCGACGTTGACAGAAACCACTTTGGATTGTTCGCCCTCTGCTGGAAGCTGAATGAAGCCACTCTCCCAGAATGCTCTAGATGGGGGTGGGATGAACCGGACCCAAGCAGTGAGTCCTCTTCCCCCAGTGTTCTCAAATATCTCCACGGAGTCGATTTCCCCGCCCTCTTCCTCGAAGACCCTGTACAGGTCCCATGTAGTGATGCCCGAGGGTATATCGTGGAGCTTGACCTTCAGCTCGGACCAGGTTCGCCAATTACTGTCTCCCATACTCGGCGCCATGCTTCCTGGGTTCGCTGTGGGTCGCTGTTGGGGGGAAAATAGCGGTGCGGTCGGAGACAAGTGATCGGCCAGCGAGACTAGCTTATTTCGACCCTTTCCACGATTCTTCCCTGGCGAGGACGCTTGACGTTTATGCGTAGTGTCGTTCTGCGGACTGCCGGGGCGCCCTGAATTCCAACCTCCAGCCCTGCCGCCCTGCCCCTTCCCCCCGCGAGGTTGTCGACCTTGGTTTGAAACGGGCAAGTCAGTACGTGGGAATGTTTCCGGGCTTGTGAGGGAACTACTCACCCATATCGGAAGCGTTGTCCTGGTTCACAACTGCCTCCACAATCTCTGTATCGTCCTTGCTAGTTGAAGCTGTTGGGTGCAACCAAGTTGGCGACGATGCCTCTTAGACACCTCCCCGCAAGTCCGGGTCAAGGCATGCACTGGTGCGTTTTCAATCGAAACGGCGCCTTTGGGATCGCGTGGACTGGCTGCAAAGCCAGAGGATGAAAAAAAAAATAAGAAGAAAGATGTGGGCAAGTTCCCGAGTCTATCGGAAGGCGCGCCCGGTAAAGGCGAGTATAATACTTGCAGGTGCTCCTGGGTGGTGCTTGCGAAGGAAGGTGCACCTCTCCAAGAGCAGGTTGTTTGCTCCAAAGGAAAACAGGCAGGTTTCCTACAGAAGAACCGGGAATCCGTGTGAACTGAGTGTACTGAGCTTACCGGGTACCGAGGCTTACTGGTATCTTCCAACCCGAGAATTGAGCCTCGCGTAGGACTTGATTGTGAGGTGAAGGGAAAGAAACCTCTGGAACATGATATTTATAAAGGTTGGGATACCATATCTAATCACATTGATTGAGATAATGTGAGAATGAATGTCTAAAGTCCTAGCTTGGGGATTTATTAGAGGACGAAGGAGAGCGGTAAATATCAAGATACGTGTCGTAGTGACCTCATCGTATCTTCATGGGAGGCAAGCACCGGGGAGGATTAGGCAAAGCAGTAGCTACCCGTTCCTGCTTCCATACAAGTCATACTGCGTCTGTCCCCGGACGCCAGTCACTGAGAGTGGCAGGAGAGCAAGTAGAAATTGTAAATTCCAAGTCAATTCAACTCGGTTATGACAGAAAAACCCTCCCCTATACGTGACCTTGATGTACTCCCCAGGCCCCCCGATGCTCTTCCTCAAGATGTGAGGCCCAAATCTCACTTACTCCCGGACATCCCATCACGGGACGTCCATAATCTTCCCCGGATTCAAGATCCAAAGCGGATCCAGCGACCTCTTGATAGCCCTCATAACCCCCAGCGTGTCCGGCCCCACCTCCATCAGCAACGAGTCCTTCTTCCCCCAGCCCACAGAGTGCTCCCCCGTGCACGTCCCCTCCATCTCCAGCGCCCTCCTCACCATGTTCTTGACGCACCGCTCTACCTTGTCCCGCTCCCCCTCCCTGGTTTTGCTGTAGATGATGCTCTCGTGGAAGTTGCCGTCGCCCACGTGGCCCAGTATGCTCGCGAACAGGCCCAGCTCGTCCATTTCCTTCTTGCTCACCTCGATGATGTCGGCGAGGCGGCTGAACGGGACAGCGACGTCCGTGCTCCCTAAAACGGAAGTCATCCGTCAGCGACATCCCATTCTGCCCATCCATCTCGGGGACGATACTCACAAACGTCCTCCCCCTCCTTCCTCAACGCAAGCATAGACCAAAGCGACTCCTTCCTCGCCGACCACAGCAGCTTCTGCTCCTTCTCATCTCTCGCAAACTCAAAGTTGGCGCCCCCATTGCTCTTCGTGATCCCCTGCACCTGCCCGATATTCTCCCTCACGCTCCCCTTGGTGCCCGCGAACTTGAAAAACAGCGTAGGAAGCTCCTTCCACGTCCGCGGCGCCGTCGCCCCGCTCAGGTTGACCACCTTCATTTGCACCTCGTCCATGATCTCCATGGCGGCCACGGGGATGCCGGCCTGCATCACAGCCGCTGCGGCGGAGGCGGCGTCGCGGATGGACGGGAAGGACACGACGGCTACGGAGTAGTCCTCAGGTATGACGGCGAGCTTCAAGGTTGCTAGAACAGATACCTTTTGAGTATCCAAGGTCTTTCATGTTTGATGAAGTCGGGGGGGCCTTACCCTCGGTCACGATGCCTAGAGTCCCTTCTGATCCGACGAACATGCTGTTGAGGTTGTACCCAGCGGAAGACTTTCTCGGCCGGCGCCTCGTCTTGATGACGGTGCCATCGGAAAGGACCACCGTTAAGTTTATGACCCAGTCCTTCATGGTCCCGTATCTGACGGCATTCGTCCCTGAGCAGTTGGTGCCAATCATGCCGCCAATCTTTGCACTCGGACCTAGAGGGTGTGTTAGTTGCGAAACTCCCACCCCTACACAGACAACAATGGGTTGGGAGTCTATTGGGCGCACCAGGGTCAATCGGGAAGAACAGCCCACTGTCCCTCTTGGCCAGCTCCGCATTCAGGTCCTGCCAGCCGATGCTCGGCTGCACCACCACGTCCATGTCGTCTTTATTGAACTGAATGATCTGGTCCATATAGGCAAAATCAATGCTGATGCCTCCGTATGGAGCCGAGAAGTTGCCCTCCAAACTCGATCCCCCAGAGTAAGGGATAATGGGGACTCGGTATTTGAAGCATATCCGGGCAATGGCGGACACTTGCTCGGTAGACCGTGGGTAGGCGACCGCAACGGGCAGGCCTTCTGGATTTGTCGTCGACCACTCCGAGTATCCGTGGGCGTGCAAATCATCCGGGTCCGTGGAAATGATATCTTCGTCGTCCATGGCTCCGCGGATTTCCTCTAAGGCCTATGTTACGGTGTCAGTCCAGATGGGAGCATAGCCTTGTCACGTCTAGCTCCCTGCGATCACCGACAACACAAGAGAGTTCCCAAAACATACCTTCTCCATCTCCCTGATATTCGCGAACCGCGGTGGCCTGTCAGCGTCTAGCAGCGTCTTCTTGCGTCCCGGTATGAGGTCCGCCCAAGGTGTATCGGTGCCCTGGCCAAAAGAGGCTATCGCCCAGCCAGCTGCCCCTGCCCCCGCAGCTACAGCTATAACGGACGTGCCAGTCCACCTTGATGGCGTGGAGCTAGTGGTTCCTGCACTGCTTGTCTTTCCAGACGAACCCGGTCGTCCGGGAGCTGAGTTTGTGACAGTCCGCGTCGAAACTGCTGACCTCTTCGTGAATCGACCGGTGCGGAGGACGGACCTCGTACAGAACTGAACAGTCATTTTAAGACACAGCTCGACAGTTTCAGAATCCTTCGATCACGCAACAGCGCTTGCGGATAGATGGTCGCTACTTCCGGAATCAAGAGGAGCGTGTGGGCGTTGGGTCACCCGCGTCGCGGAACAGGTCACGGTCGACAGAACTGCCAACCTTTCACTTGGAGCAAGTGCCTGAACTAAGCTACCCGACTATTGGTATATAGTGGTATCTTTTCCAAGCGCGCGTCCTTGTAAACTGGCACCCCCTAATTGTGATTTTATTCTCTTTCTCTCGCTAAGTGAGGGGTCGTAGAGAGCGATGAGGGTGTGAAGAGGCTTGTGATCGGGCTGGTTATAACTCCACAAATCTCGCGACGATCTTCGAAGGTATGTGGCTGAATGGCGAACAATGTAAGAACCTGAGCTGTGACGACCGTCCGACTTTGAACAACGTACTGTGGGTTGAGGGTGATGAGTGTGTACTTGGTAATGGGCCTAAACTCGTGGTCGAGGCAACATCCCGTTTTCATGAATGGGACGAAGCAAAGGGGACACAATGAGTCGTCAAGCTTTGAATGTGTCTCTGGTTTTGTCGAATTGTTGCTGAGAAAAGGACGACCACCTTCTAGGCTATCGTAGGCGACTTCTCCGAGAGCAACTAACAACGATGGGAGGGTGGTAGGAGATGATTGGAGGTGCGAGAGGTAGTTAAGGACTGGAGGTCGCACGATACTCGATTCCAGAATATGGACACTAAAATATAAGTGTGCATCGGAGCAAAATTCATCACGCGACCAGTAGTCTTCCGAAATGGGAACAACATGCAGGACGTTGGACGCCAAAGAGCCGGGAGGGAGTCAAAGGTGTCTCCCGCAGAGAGACATTGTTCAACATCCGAATGGAAGATGACCCGATTCGGTACAGGGTTAGCGTCAGGGATGGCGGTATCATAAGATAACAGCATAAGTATCCATTCAGAGAACGAGGAGGGGGACGGGGTTCGCTCGGTACGCTATTGCCAGAAGAAGAAGTGGCCGAAGCCGATGTGGAGAACAAGGATCGTGGAGTATTTGTACTCGTGGGGATACGTGGAGAGCGAGCCACTAGCTCTGCGGAGTTGCATGGAGAATGGGGTAACTGCGCTAGGTTGTAATCGTCATAGTTGGCTTCCAGTGTAAGCCGGGTTTTACATGGGACCTCTGGAACACCCGGCTCGATGTGGGTAATCTCAAGCCAAGGGAACGTTGGCGAGGTGGTTTGCAGTCACAGGAAGCATCGACTTGAGGGACTGGTAACTGTAATTTGAGCTGGGGACGGGGCTGGGCAGGAAAAAGGCCATCGACTGCTGGTCGACTCTGGCCGCAAGAACTTGTGTAAACGTGGGAGACAGCCGACGGGGCCACCGAAGCAATAGCTTCATATCCGTCCTTGGCTGCTGCAGTGAGCCGGAAGTGGGAGTGGATGAGGCGAAGGTGTGAGATTTTGATGGGGAGTCCACACAAAAGAGGAATATCCAGCTGGAAAATGCGCAGCAGTTCAAGAGAGTGAAGCCATGCGCAGGAGGGAGGAACTTGAGAAACACCGGGGCCACCGAGACGGTCCCGGATGGGGCTCGTTATTGTCGCGGCCAAGATGACGGTATGTTTGCTTGCAGTTGATTCAAACCTGCCAACTGCATGTCTCAACGGGAACGTTCAGAGCACCGCGAGCGAAATCTCAACACGGCACCAGCGCGCTTACAGAAGCATGCGAGATGGGGATATGCGCAGTGATGGCAGCCAATTATTGGTCAGCGCCAGGGGCAGGTTAGCTCTGATTGGGTTGAGAACTGGAAATCGGCACACGACGCTTCCCGGAGCCTCGAAACCGCAAGCATCCCTGCGCCGCAAAGTAGCAAGTGCGGCTTGCCGTGCTCGCTTTTCCCGCTCACTTCCGAGGATGGGCGGCATCACATCGCATGTAATGCTCCATTCCAGGTGCCTCGTTTGCCCAGCGACGGAAGCGCGAGATCAGGCAGCACAGGGGACGGCCCGACGGGTGGTGAGGTCGATGGCTGGCGCCAGAACGAGGCGGTGGCTTGCCGTTGTGGTAGCGCGAGGCAGCCTAGTCAAGCCATCGGATGTCGCGTGCGAAACCGAGCGGCGTAACCCCCGCGATACCCAAGGTCATCCGATGGAGGAGTGGGGACTGGAACGGAATTTCGGAAATGCTGCATAAGGGACCAAATCGGCGACCGAGAGAGGCATTGATGTGGCAAAAGAGCGGCTCGCCCACGGAATCCGGTCATGCGCCAGAAAGAATGAGGGTCCAGGTCACAGGCGCTGACTGTGCCTGCCTACACCGTAACATCCATCCATGTACTTTCGTACCTGTCAGATATCCTTGCCCGCCGCACTCGGTTATCATCTTGCTGACCACCCATGCCTCTTTCATCCAGTATTCCATAGATACACAAGAGGAAAGGACACGAACTTCTGTCGGCCGAATCACTTTGCCCAGCTTCTTTCACACAGCTTAGAAAAGTCACCCGGCCAGCACGGAATCAGCTGTGCCGGGAGAATAGAGTCCGACGTTGTAATGCTACCTGTCGGATCCCATATCCCCACCGCCTGGTTGCGTAGATACCAGATTCAACGTAACCCAACCAAGACAGTAGAGGCAGGTCCATCCAGTGAAGCAAAGATTAGCGCCTGAACGCACCCCCAGGCCTCGGCTTCCTGAACCAAGAAAACTCCGATATTCCGGAAGTTTTCTGGTCTTAATCGATCGAGGTACACATGAGGTCTTGCGGAGGCTTACTTGTCTGGTTATTCCTCCGTCCGCCGGGAAGCTCAAAGTCTCGTGCAACCTCGTACCCGTCGTGCCACTGCGCTTGACCTGCTCCTTCCGCGATCAAAGCCGGCTCCTTCTCATATGCGTTATGCAGGTTAATCCGTCCTTCCCCAATTAATCTCATTGACACGGGCGACCGCTTCCCGATCGGCAAACTGTTCGTGGATAATGGTTTTCTAATCATTGATGTCGGCTCCCACAGATTCCAGCGAATTTCCTAATTCCATTATTGCTTTTCACGTCGGCAAGTGGTCATCTTATACTTGAGATACAAGCGATCCGTATCTTGATGATCACGGGACATGTCCCTTTCCAGTTGGCAACATTCTGAATCCTCTATTTACGGTTCTTCACGAGACCGCGCAACCAACCTTTACGGAATGAAGAGTAAGAACTGCCAGGAATGACCCCTGATGTCAAGATGCATTCATCCGCATCACGTTCCCCACGTCGTACCAACCCGAGAAAGTACGGTGGGCAACCAACAACGTGGAGATCCTGGTTTGACTCCGATGCGCCTGCAGAAACCCTGAAATCCTTACCCTCAAGCACCGAATCTGAACTTTGCTTTGGAGCCCATCGGGACTCTGGCACCACCTCCCGTTCCAGATAGGAAGCTCTCCCACCAGCCACCTTCCCTCGTGTATGCGCCCACATCGGCTGGCCACAGACTCCTTGCTTCTCACGCGGCCAATACGGAAAGACACCACGCGACCCACCCATCTTTCAGACTTGTTTGTGGTCCGGTACATCTGAGCTCGCTATTCGTGCAATAATCGCAGAGTGTTCTCGCCCCACAAGCGCTACTGCAAGCCTCGCGTTCCCCCGCTTTCCGTGGGCGTTTTCGCCGATCAATGGACGCGTCACTGCAAGGACGAGACGACAGTCGGCGGGAATGCTGTCTTCGTCCCCGCCTGTTGATGCGAGGCCACCGATCTGGGCGCGGGGTACTGTATGGACTCGTATGCATTGCCAGGCAATACTTTCAAGTGCCTCAAGATCTTAGAACCACAAGTCCTCAAACCACGGCCTTGAGGCCACATCATGAGTGGCCCTCCTATCCAACCTTGGCCAGACAGAGTAAGTCCTCCCACCCCCCAGCCACAATGAAAAGAAAAAAAAAGAAAGCTTCCACGGTTTTATGTTGTGTAACCAAACGGAGATAATTGTGGGACTACAGATGCCGCCCTTTATGCGGGTATTGGAGAGCGGTGTAAGCAGGCGGTGCCTGGAAAGGAAGGGTGGCACACGAGGTGCTGGCACCTCACCATCTCCACTCTACTAATATCTATTACTCAGTACGAGGAGGTTCTGCAGTTTTTTCGGCGTTCGATTCCACCAGGGCCTCTCGCGGAGAGCCCTTGCCTTCGGAATATGAGTCCGAGTACCTGCGGGCGGGCTGCGAGCACCGACTACGGTGGGGCTTCCGATTCCGGGGCTGCGGGGTTGTCGGTGAGCTCGGTGAGAATTTCCGGCTCGGCTCGGCCAACGCCGATGCTCCGGCTCCGACTTGACGATTTACCATGGTCGGTAGCAAATATAGAAGCTCGGGGATATCGTTGGGGTTGGCAACCACGCTCTCCGACTCAGCCCGGCCCCACCCCCACACATGTTCATCCGCCAGGATGGAGGCAAACATCCCTCCTGCAGTTACATTTCACCTTTTACTCCCTGAGCTTCCCTTTGTGACCATAATGTGATGTGTGTTGCGTGGCAAGCACACCATGTTTTTTTTTTTTTTCGATGCTGAAAACGGTCCCTTGCAGCATGATGGCTGGGTTGTTGGCCGCTGTCTGGATTCCTCCCATGCCAGGCGGTTTCCTTACCGCCTCTCGACCCTTTGCTTTTGTTCTTCAATTTCAAGGTATCTTTGAAGAATCGTGACTGCCAAGGCGAGGGCAAGGCTGTCCCAAGGCCAGGGTAAGCGCTGTTCGTCTGGTGAGAACAAGCCCGGCATACAGGCGCCTCATATCCAGGCTGGGGATCAAGTGCGTCGGGTTCTAGACACAATACCCGTGATTGACCAGTCTGGTTCCATTTGGGACTGCGGGATAGAATATGGTGGTAAACGTGCCGAGTGTTGGCCCTGGATTTCCAGTCAGTGGCCCCCCACGTCTCGACAACACGGCACATCTTCGACAGCGACATCTCTCCGAAAGGGACCAATCGCGGCCGCCTATGAGGGAGCAGTCAAAGCACCGAGGTCCCATTCTCGGCCGGGCGAGGTCCGGTGGGTCAGACTCGGGGGCACACCATGCTGTTCTTTAATCCCTGGCTGTCGTGTTTAAGCGAGGGTCTCTTGCAATGCTCGTCTAGTAGGACAGGGTAGGCGATGGACAAGCGAAGAAATGAAAAGGCGAGCAGGCGGTGGTGATGGAAGTTGCGGTGGGATTCAACGCAAGGGTACGTTGATGATCGAATCTAGAACGACGGAGGGACTGATATTAGGCATTAGGCACATGGGTTATCACATTTCATGCCGTGACCATGGAAGTCACCGACGCTCTGTCGAGCTCGGTATCAGTGTTTCTCATGGGGTATCAAGGCCCATCACATTCTATTGTGTGCCGAGCAGTTCGTGGTGCCTCACGTAGACAGGTACATATCCTTGCATCACTCATCCCAAACTCAATTGACACCAGATGATAGAAGAAAGAAAAAAGGCAACCAGAACGCCACATTCTCTTTTAACGCTCCATGACCCTATGGATTCAATTGATACCCCGTTTTGTTTAACGACATTACATTTAGCCCTGGGCGATGGCGTGGGCCCTGCGGCGGTCACGCTCCTCAGCGATGCTGAGCTTGACACCCTTGCCCTTGGGGAGGGAGATCCAGGGCTTGTCCTGGCCGATGACGAAGACGTTGCTCTCACGGGTGGCGAAGCTGTTGTCGAGGGCGTCCTTGATGTGGACGATGTTGAAACCACCGTCGTGGCGCTCACGGTGAGTGATGGCACCAACAC
Organism: Sordariomycetes sp. B11D1; assembly: GCA_025503055.1. NCBI lineage: Eukaryota > Fungi > Ascomycota > Sordariomycetes > Sordariomycetes sp. B11D1. The sequence continues at coordinate 20,626 of JAMFQS010000014.1, forward strand.
GACCCATGTTACGACCGCCAGTGACCATGGCGATGGCGCCGGTGTCAAACTTGGCGAAGTCGGTGATCTTGCCGGTGGCGAGGTCAATCTTGACGGTGTCGTTGACCTTGATCAGGGGGTCGGGGAAGCGGATACTGCAGCAGGAAGACTGGTTAGCAAACTGGGGTCGTTGGGTATAACATACAGCCGTCAAATTAAGCCCCAATCTCATCGGTTGGTATTGTCGTCGGGAGCGAATCGACCAAAGCTTGATCCAACGGCTGAATGATGTCTGACAGAACAACTCACGTCCTAGCATCGTGCGTGACCAAGAATGGGATCCCACCGCGACCGAGCTGCACGCGCTTGACCTTGCCGAGCTTGTACTCGGCCTCCTCGGCCTGGATGCGGTGCACGGCGAAGCGGCCCTTGGTGTCGTAGACGAGGCGGAAGTTCTCGCCGGTCTTATCGATCGTGATGACGTCCATGAAGCCCGTGGGGTAGGTGACGTCGGTGCGGACCTTGTGGTCGACCTTGATGAGACGCTGCATCACGATGGCCTTGGTCTCACGGCTGTAAGAGGTTCCACAGTTAGTTTCCCGCCGCAATTTTTCGAGGGCCTTCCTCCGGGAGTCGCCCGGCACGTACTAGTTGAGGGCATATCGCAGACGGTTGCGGATGAAGATGATGAGGGGCAGGCAGTCGCGAGCCTTGTGGGGACCAGCACTGGCTTTCTGAAAGTCAAGTCAGAGTCGTGTCGAGGCAAGGTCGAGGGGGCGACTTCGAACGTACGGGAGCATAGGTTCCACCCAGCTTGTCCAGCATCCAAGAGCTGGGCGCGCTGAGGCGCTTCTGGTGCTTCTTGCTATCGCGGGAGTCAGTCTCAAGGGTTCAATTCACAAGATCGCATTTTGACCGAGGCCATCGTGCGCAAGATGGCCAGAATGCCGGAAAGGATAGAAACAATGGAATGTCGAAAAATAAACTCTCTAGTTCCAAAGCCTCTATGTTCTAGGTCATATACTTACATTCCACGGGCCATCTTGACTGCTGCTTGTCGTTAATGCGGCGGTTGGTGAGGTGGAGGAATCCGGGTGACGAGCAGGAGGTCGAGTAATTTTTTGTGTGAATTAATTATGGTAGTGGGGTTTCTCAAGTGCAAGCGGTGGTCACGTGGCTCGTTTCTCCGAGTCAGGTACATGATGACTAATAAAGGCCACTTCAAACTAAAGAGTGTGTGAGGCCGCTGCTAAGGACCCACATTCAAGCGAGATCGTGACCAGGGCTTGGAGGTTTGAGCGACGTCCAGGTATATCAATCCTGACGGTACAAATCCAGGGAACTTGGGTGTATGAGGTGCTATTTTACACAGGAAGAAGTGACTAAAACAAGCCACGAGTCTGTAATTAACACAAGAAAACTCCGGCTTGGCCCAATAACAGCGAACAACCACGAGAACAGGCTGTTTGCCGAGGTGGAATACTCCAAGCGTCTTTCGTGCGTTGCTTCTCCACTGACATCGCGTCTATGGTTTGACTCTACGCCAGCCTCCATCGCGCCGTATTAGTCCCATAAGAAGATATATACCCCAGATACGGATATCTAAATGTGCATTTGACTCAATCATAGGAAGGGACACCATTGACCGGGGAGGACGACCGGGATGGCGGTGCCACAGGCCTCTGCCCACGTCTCCCAGTCGGTGGCGTCTCCAATAGGAACCGCGATATGTCCATTTCACCAGTGTTCCCAGATGACTGTGGAGCCATGATCTCAGGCATATCAGCCCCCTGCGCAGGGGCCGGCCACTTCATCACCTCCTCTCTTGAGCTCGGGCGGTTCAGCGTCTCCACCGGCGCCGCGGACACCTTGGTCAGGGAGTTCTCAATCGTCATGTTGACTGAAGGCTCGAGCAGGTCGCTCCCGTGTTTCGGGTCCTTGATCTGGAACAGCCCCTTTTCAATCATCTGGTAGATGTGGGGGAACTTGTTGCGGACCCTATCTCTAAGGTCGGTGGGCTGGCGATTGCCAAAGTTGAACCTGGGTTCCCGTTGGATCTTTGTCCACGCCGGCCCGTATATATCGAGTCCTTCGCGTATCTGTTTGTCGTCCTCCTCGGTGAAAGGCTTGCCTTTCCGGCGGTGGGATTGCCTGAAGGGCCCGCGTATACCCATCTCGGCAAGGTCTTTCACCTTTTTGCGGTGGGCACGGCTCTTCTTAGGCTTGATGAAGTCCTCGACAGTCGGTGTGACTGAGGATGGTTGCTCCGAGGCCTCCTTATCCGTGCTCAACAAGATGTTTTCCGACAAGAGCCCCGATTTGGCTTTGTGTTCCGGCGCCTTCGTCGTTCCTTCCGGATTGGAACTCGTGTCCTTCTCGGGGTCCTTGTTGCGAAGCTCCTCTGGGCAGCATGTGCGGAAGCGATCCTTCAGATCGCCGGCCGAGCGGTCATTAAAGGTGAAGGACGGATCCTCGAGGATCTTGGTCCACCTGCCAACACCATGGCGATCGACTGCCAGTAGGAGATTTCGGGTTTCTTCCTCGGTCCACTTCTTCCTGGGCTTCCCAGAACGCTTCCTAGTTTTCACAGGCGCGCGCTTACCGGACTTGCTGGGTTCGTCTTGGGCCGGAGCCTGACCTCGATCTTCGTTGACGTTGGTAAATTCCCGGAGTAGGTTCAGTTGATTCGCATCCGGGTCATTGAAGGAAGTGGACGAAATCGGCGGAAACAGTGCAGCATCGGGCGGAGGTTCAAGTAGGCCGTTGATGATGGGCGGCATAACCTGTTGTTGAGCAGCCTGCTGTTTCTTCACCGGCTGGGGCAGCTGGGCGAAGTCATCCTTCACAGGAATGGTCCTCTGCCTCTTTTTTGCAGGGGAGTTCTCGAGGGAGTCCGTCCCCTCGCCGAGTACGTTGTCAAAAAAGCTTGACGGACCAGGGAGACCAAGGTCTCCGCGGAGCAGCCTGGCCGGGTGCCCGACATTGTCAGGCCCCCAATCGAGTCCGGCATATCTCGAATCTGACTTTACACCCCTTCCTGCAGGAGTATCATCGGATATATAGGGGGGTTGGACGGAATTCGGGGCGGTCTTGTCGCTCTGGTTGCTCGCATCGGGCTCGAGGGGAGGCCGTCGGTCCAGGGAGCTCGAGAGACTGGCCAACTGCAGGGGAGGGAGCTCGGACGTAGGTAGATGAGGTGTAGTCGCATCATTTAGGAGGTGGATGAGGCGCGGTTCAATCGTGGCCATTGTACTACCCTGGCACCAATGCGATCCTGTCCGTGATGGTGCCGAGGCGAAAGCTCATAGTCCGAGAGTGGCGGGTCTGCACCGGATCGACGGCTGGCTTTCTGTCTTGACAAACACCGGTCTGTCTGAGGCTCGACATGAACAACAGTTTGTATAGCGACGGAAAGTCGCAGTTGGCGGTATGGCGATGCGGCGGCGGAGTTGGGAAGAGCAAAAGGGAAATGACGTGGGAGTGGGTTGAGGTGAAGTCAAAAGGACAGGCGATGGGAAAGGTGACGGAAGCTGGCAGGTGGCAGAGGACAGGAAGACAGCCGCTGACAGGGGCAAGGCTTCGGTTCGTCGGAGTGTTAATCTCGAAACATGGTCAATAGCAAGCCATTTCATCGTCCGCATGAGCTTTTTCCAGCATTGCGAGGACATAGTAACATCACCCCAACTGTCAAAGAGAAAAGAAGGATAGTCAGAATGGCCGCATCACTCCCCAGTATCCCGCGGGTCGTGTTCACAATCTTAGAACCAATCTCGCTGTAAGTCGGCAGGAGAATATACCACCAAGATTCGTCGAGCTCTAACGTCCTTTCACAGGGTGGCCGGTTTCCTCGGGGCTGTCGTCTCTCCGGAGTGGTTCATCGCCGAGCAGGTCCCTATCGACGAGCCACTCGTCCATTCCGTCAACAGCCGCCTCGTGGCCCTTCAGCTGGGGAACCTCTATCTGCTCCTGTGCGTGATCGGGCTTGCCGTGCTCTCATCCACGGCCGAAATCAAGGTCGTCCGCAATTACCTCATGGCCCTCTGGATCGCGGATATCGGCCATGTCGCGCTCACCTGGCACGCGCTGGGCCACCAGAATTTCGTGGATGTCGCTGGGTGGAATGCTATGACCTGGGGGAATGTCGGAGCGACGGTACGTTTCCCCGCCAACCAGTCGCGGAGGTACGTACCCTACTGAGCATCTACGCTAACATCGTCGAGGTCTTCCTGTTTACGACAAGAACTGCTTACTTCCTTGGTCTATTTGGTCCCGACTGGGTGTCGCATTCTTCGAAGAAGCTGCGTTAAAAACGTCATGAGAGTTGTGTCTAGATACGCTGGTTTGTAACTTAACTCACTTGAGAATCCTGACGCATATGTCACTCCTTCCTCAATCGGCATGAAGCCACAGCCATCAACTGGCATTACGTCAGCACATGTAACCCGAACCAACCCTAATTCCATGACATTGTCGTGACATCCCTTTTCGCAGTTTACAGCCATTGTCCCATCCGACCCTCCGTAACCATACCCAACCGGGGACTGCCTGTAGCCACTCAGAAGAGCCCTGATACCATATCTGATTGAAAGGGCATTCTGTGGGTGCGACTTGGTGCTGCCTATTCAACTGGCGCCTCTCAACAGCGACACTTCAAACATGGTCGTGACGCGATCATCTACTCGCTCCCATGGGGCTTCAAAGGACACCATCAAAGCTTCGACAACTTCCCGAAAGAGCGTGACCTCCTCATGGCATCCGGGCGCTCGTTCGACTCGGCAGGTTCAGTCTGATACAGTGACTAGAGAAGCCGCCGAGGAAGACCAACCACAGCCGCTGCCTGCTATAAGATACACGCCCGCTCGGCGTAGTGCTAGGCGACAGTCGCAAGCTAAAAGCGTCGCTAGTATTGCCACGAGGTTGGAAAGGGACCCTGAAAATGATGAAGTGTTTGGGGACGACGATGAACCCGAGAATGACGAAGAACTTCAAAGCGATGACGAGGAATCTGAGGCCGCTGACGGCCAGGAAGAAGTTGATCGTGCGAAGCCCTTTATACCGTTCGTTTTCGGAGTGTTTATTAATGTTCTGCAGTTGGTCTCGCCAAGTTACTCGAGATAGATCGCAGTGAGGAGGGGTCGTCGCGCCTCGGGGACGCTTCTCTCAAGCCGGAAGTCTTGATCCAATTGCGAGGCAATTTATACAAGGCAACACAGGATCTATACAACCACTTGCGCTCGACACGTCGGGATGGCACCTGGGATTTTCTTCTAGACTGCTTCCGCAATATCTTCAACCAGTGGAAAGCCAACTATACCATACACGGGACGCCTTTCCTCGACCGCGACCTCATCTCTAACGTGCTCAGCGAGCAGCCACAAGACGCTGCTGGCGTCTCACACGTCATCTCGGCAGCGAATCTAGTCACCCTGATGGATGCCATTCACCGAGTAGGTGATCAGATCGAGGACGCCCTCGATATCTTCCGGGAGGTTGACGACAACTTCCCCTATTCTATCATGGCTCCGGAGAGCGCCCGTGTCGAGGCCTATGAGAAGTACGACACCTTTCGCCGCGCTCTGGACATCCGCATCTCTCGTTGGATCCTTGAGATGGCCATCAATGAAGCCTCCACGAAAGATGCCGCCATGGGCATCGGCTCCATGCTTCTGTTCGGCACGTCCCCTGAGGAAGTGGTTTACCCTAAGGAGATCAACTGGGAAAAAGTCGCCTTCAGGCCGATATATGGAGACGAATTCGACGACCATGAAAATGAAGATCCGAAGAAGCGCGAAATGCGGAGAGAGATGTTCCAAGCTTTTGAGGGCGTTAGTGTGTTTATTACCGATAGGAAGGTTGATTTGACGGCCATTGAGGAGCGTTACCCCCTTAGTGAGTCTCTGGATGAGCTGTCTTTGTGGGCCAAGAATCTCTTTGGAGAGGTGGTCGACACAATCGAGAAGGAGTCCGCGCGTCCGGCGACGAATCCCTCGGCTTCGAAAATCCCGGGAGACTCTAAGAGGCTACAGAGGTATGGCATCTCCCCGCTCGTCTCAACAGATCCTGTCGTGAGCGTCACCTGCTAATCAGCCTCTTCTTTAGCGGTCAGTCGCTTTACAGAGGGAAGAGCTCCGTCCAATTCCTCGCAAGTGCTAAGAACAAGCGACCCGCACCGGCAACGGAAGAGGACACTAGCTCTAGGAAGAGTCTTCGAGGCGAGAGGAGCAGTAGTGATAGTTTCCGCACGCCTCCTGAAGACTCGGGAGACTCGGAGGAGGACAGGGCGCGTAGCTCGAGGGGGGGCACCCGGTCCGAGGCTGTCAACGAAGATCCCTATGAATTCCGCGGGGACTCGAGGGAGGAGAATAGGGCGCATCGCCAAGTGTCCCGGACCGCTGTGAGCCCTCCTCGCAAGAAACCCATAGGCCGAAAGTCACGCGCACGCCAAGCCCAGGGACCGGATGATACGCCGCGAGCCTCTGCCCCTCGAGAAACACGTCCAGAAAGCAGCAGATCCCCCGCGAGCGGAGAGAGAGCGCCGCCGACGTCGTCGGCGGCCTCGACGAGACGGCCGCAGCAGAGGACCTTCTGGGCGAAGGAGGATGAGAGCACGCTCCGCGAGCTGGTGGCCATGCACGGGAGCTTCTGGGCTTATATGGAGGAGAAGGCGAGGAAGGAGGAGTTGTTCCTTGTACCGAGGACGCAGCAGCAGATCCGAGACAAGGCGAGGAACATGAAGGTTGACTATCTAAAGTACGTTACCCTGGTGGGGGAAAGTGCATGGTTGGGGAATGTGTGGCTAACGTCGTTTGCAGGGACGATAGGCGTCTTCCCCAGGGGTTCGACCATGTCGTCCTCGGGAGGAAGGAAAAGGACAGGCTGATTGGGCTGGGGAAGAACCCGGAGCGGGTGGAGGCGGATGTAGAGGACGGGCGGCCGGTGAATACGGAGTGGACCGGCGAAGAGGAGGAGGAGGAGGAGGAGTAGGCGCATTTGCCGGTGGGCGAGTGATCGTCCAGTGAGGTCTCCTGCAGGCAATGCTCTTTCAGTTTTACGGCGTGGAGTACGTAAATACCCCTTCTCGTCGCCTTGAATGAACGATTTGGTTTCCTGCATACGCCTAGCTGTAAACCACCTTCAGTCTGTATTTCCTTTTCGCCGTCACTCCAGTGCCTATAATCACGTTCGCATCCGCACACATGACACAGCCGCCCTCAAAGGGTTGATGTTGATAACGGGCAGTGAATCCAGGTGTAACTCAGGTATGCCCCTCGCGATGGCCTCAGCGCAGCTCCAAGACCTCACGATCATCAAGTGAGAGGCCGCAAAATGCCCGTTCTATCAACCAAGGTGACAATCTCGCCCGGAAAAAAAAAACCACTCACTACCTCCCAAACGTATAAATCCCGACATATAGAGCCCCGACCAATGGAAAACACAAAAATACCAGCAACTGAACATCTCCTAGAGGAACGCAAGAGGCGTCCCTCTTACTCTTACATAGAAAAACAAAGTGTCTGGATTTTGCAAAAGTTATATAACTTTAGAAGAAGATAGACAAAAAAGTATCGAGGCCACCCAAGCCAGCCTTCCCCCAAATTCCCGACCAGTAGCACCGTATCACTAGCTACCAGCCCAAACCAGAAGTGGAAAAAGGAAGAAAGGAGTGAAAAAGATGGGAATCGAGAACATCCTGTCGAGTTCCTTGGATGAGTGGTAAGGGAGTGTCAGGTCGTGAGACTCGTAACGGTAGGGCTAGAAGAGAGCCAAGGGCCAGATCTGATCCCGCGGGGAAACGATCTCGCGGGATACGAAACCCAGCCCTGGCCCTCTGCCCCAAGAATCCTTCGAAAGAAACACAGTGAACAGAAGGAGAGGGGTATGCTGCAGTGCTATCTCGAATAGGAAAAAGAAAAAAAAGAAACCAAATCTGTACCAGCGTCATACCCAGACGAAAAAGAAAAAAAAGCCCCACCACCAATCCCTCGAGGCTAGATCTGAAAAAAAGAACAACTGCCTAGACAGACACCAGGAAATGACACCCATTCACCGCCTGTACGGCCCGTCCCGCAGCTTCAGCCGGTGCGTCCTCCACCCCTCATACCACTGCTCGCGGCTCGCCTCCCGCAGCTCGTACCGCCACTCGCTGAACACGGCCTCCTTGAGCCGCGTAAAGTCGCAGTGCTCCTCGTTGTACGGGTCCGCGAAGCCCCAGGGGAACTGGCGGCCGATGACGCCTGGCTCGTAGAGGTCTGGGCTGATGATGGAGAGAGGGAGGAACGACTCCTCCGGCGCCGCCTGCGCAACGCTTTGGGGGCGGGCGGGCGGGGCGTCGGCTTCCTGGCTCTGGATCGGGAGGTCGTCGTTGGAAGCGGCATCGTCGGCTGCGTCCTCGTCTGCCTCGTCGATGCGGTCCGAGCTCGAGGAGCTGGCGTCGTCCTCGTCGAGACCCAGGGGCTCCAGCGGGTCCAGGTTGTGCTTCTTGATGCTTTCCCAGACACTCCGCTTCAGGACCCCCATGTGCTTCGTCGTGATGGTGTCGGCCTTGGAGATGACGGGGATCACGGTCGTCTTGCCCTTGAGGGTCCGCATAACCTGCAGATCGAGGTCCTCGTCCAGGGCGCCCGTGGCACGGGGGTCCTTGCCGCCGTTATGCCCGTTGGCATGGGCGGACCTCCCCGCGGCGAGATTGCGGTCGAGGCGGGAAGGGTCGAGGATCAGGAACACGGCGTGAATGTGGGTGTCTTGGATGCCGGGTGACCGCACGACCTTCATCTCCTCCGCAAAGGTCTCCTCGAACCTGCTCTCCAGGAACTGAGACATCTCTCGGAGCTGGAGGTCCACGACGTTCTTCTCCAGACCCTCCGAGTCCCACAGCGTGAGACCCACCCTCTCGCCATCTATCTCCGTCTCGAGGAACTCTGGTATGAAGTTACCCGAGGGCGGGATCCGACGGGGCTCTTCTTCCTCCTCGAGTCGCTTGGCTCGCTTCTTCGCCGGGAGAGCAAGGGCTGTCTTGAGGAACTCGAGGAATGAGGTCTTGCCAGAGTCGCGAGTGCCAACGACAAGGATACTGTCATGAACTCAATTAGCAAACATGCGCAATCACATTTTCAACCCTTTTGCACTCACTTGAACGGGGTCGGGTCCTTCCGTCTGCGAACCCTCCTTGGGCTGTTGATGGTGCTGATAGCGCTACTCGCGTAGCTGTACCGGCCGCGGTGGGTCATGCTCTCTGTCCGGGCATACGGATCGAACGGGGGAGGATTACTAGGGACCGGCGGAGGAGGGGGCATCCGCGGGACGGAGCCATAGCTGGGGTCCATCGAGGCGCGCCCGGCATATTGCTCCGCCCTCCCGGATACTATGGACACCGAGTCCGGGCGCGCGTCGGCGCTAAAGGTGTTGGCAAGCTGCTCGTTGCCCCTGTAGACATCGGGAAGCTTCGGCGGGGCCTTGGAGACGGAAGGCTGGCGCTCGCCGTCCCTGCTCTTGCGACCCTTACCCAGATCCCCCGACTTGCTCCTGCGGAGAAGCATACCTAGACTAGACCGACGGGGTGGCGTCATTCTTGTCCGAACGTGGTCGAGATAGAGTTGTACTCCCGCCCACTAGTCGCAACCGGCTGCGAGGTAGTGAGCAGTGACTAAGCTAAAGCTACCAGGCTGGCGGGTCAAAGGTTGGCTTCACGTCAAGTCGATATCGATTGCCCGTCCGTTTCTCAGATATGCAACGGCTGAGGGGCGTCGCACGGAATCGGGGCGGGGAGGTTTCGCGCAGGGCGTGACAGTGCCTGTGGAATGGCGGCGTTTGCGACCGAGACGTCTGAGTCGACTCTGGGGAGGAAGACTTGGTTTCAAAAGTGTTCTGTAAGCAAGTGTTAGTATTTATACCAAAAAAACGATCTGAATCGTTAAGCGCGAATGGCTCAAAACAAGTGGGTTCATAGTGGCTTGGCCATTTCGACCAGCATGACGAATGCGATCGCCAGGGAGTTATGATGGCGGCGCCGTCTGGGTTCCAATCAAAACGCGCGGATAATCAACGGAGCACCCAACACGGGCACCGACGAGCATGATGGCTGGTCGAACGCTGCGACGCGACGTCGCCGTGGCGACATCAAGTCAGACCGGCGCCGGGAGTCGTGGCGCCACAGGGCGACCTCCACGCCATCAACAGCCCAGCAATGCCCTTCGCGCGCGCGTCGTGAAGAAAAGCCCAATGGCATTGGTGACTTGGCTGGCGGCGGGGGATTCGACTGATATTTCGAAACCGACGGGAGTGACAGTTCAGGGGTAAAACACTGGCAGAGACAAATGGCACCGAGGGACGTGAACGCCTGGAACAATGGCTCACCTTGCGCAAGAACGCTACTCGAAGCGTCACCCTGAACGAATGACGGGAAGAAGAAGTGCCAGGTAAAAAGAACCGCCGGGAATGCTGTCGTTTGAATAGGGGAAAGGCGCGGAGACGAGGGTGTGCTAGGCGCCGTCGTACACGTCGCGAGTTCGGTCTCGCACAAAGAGAGGTTCTTGAAGACAATAGGCGAGTCACTGCGCCTGGTCGTCCGAATGCTAACTCGCGCGCTGATCCTTCGAAGACTCGTCGATGAGCTGATCTGCACTCCAAGGTCGGAGCTCCGGGTCGGGGTGGGACGAGTTTCGGCAGGACGGAGGATACAGCGCTGGCGGGAAAGCCACGGTTGGAAGCGAAGTGACAAGCGGGGACCGCCTCGCGGGTATATGTCCAAGGTGCCGGCCTAGTTTCGGTGTGAAGAAGCAAGAATGCGGGTTTCTCCAAGTTCCCAGGCCGCAGTGGGGGCGATGGAGAAACGATGACTTGGAGAAGGGAAGGAGAAGGAGAGACGAGAAATTGTAGAGGGTGGACTGGAGGTGCGCGCGCGGGAGTACGGCCGCGGGGGGGTTGACTTGTTTTACCTCAGTTCCACGAAATTGAGTCGCAGACTTGCGGCGCCAGCGATGGGGAAGGGAACGGATTGAAGAAAAGGAAAAAGGAAGAATGGACGCGTCCGTGGGATCCTGCGCCGGTTGCGTCTTGGAAACTTTGGGGGAGGGGGGGAAAGGACGGAAGAGGCCACTCAGGGGACCCTGCGCCAATGCAGGGCCAATTTACCAGCAGGAGGGGGTGGGGACGCCGCGCTGGAAATAGGAGTGCGGCGAGGTACCTCACCCCAGTGCAGGTGCGACATGCATGCATTAGCTGCAGCCAAGACTGCTTGCGAATGCTTCCGTGGTGAAGATCTATAAACGTCGCGGAATCCGCGTTCGGGGGGTCGTCTGGCCGACCTCTATTGCGTTTGGTGATGGGAACCGGGAGTCGATCTTTATAACACGCCGGAAGCGAAGGACGTACATCGTGCCCGTTGTCTACAAGCAGAACGCGATTTCCCCTCGAGATGAGCCAACGCAGGTAAAAGCACAGGCGCATGCTCGGACCCGCCCCTCTCCAAAGACCCGGGCGCTAACGCTCCACGTTATCGATCTAATTCGATATGCTATACGTATCATGGGTGCTCCTTGTGTCACGGCCTCGTGGCCTGTCCGCGCAGGTCAATCAGCTTGGCCCCCGAACCCGCCGTCTCACGATCTGCAGCTCTTTCCCGAAGCTCATAGGCTGACAGAGGTGATGCGGTCGTCGCTCGAGGTTCCGTGCCATCGGCAACCGCACCTTAGGTCCCCGCCGCCGCAGTAGATTCAGGGACCTCAGGGACCTCCGGGGCTAGTGGGGCCTAGCCTGATGGGGCCGTGAGAAGGGTCCAGCGCGTCATGCCCAGGCACGGGCTCCGCTTCACTCATCTCGTTTCGATCGCGAAAACAGAGGACAATCGATTCAGCGGGCCACGGCCCATATACTCTCCCGTCCAGTGAGGGCGGAGAATCGGCACAACGATGTCTCCACTTCCGTGCAACCAAGCGAGATGTCGTCGTCGTCGTCTTTTCTTTTTTTTCTTTTTTTTTTTTTTTTCATTCCCTTACCCCCTTTCGCTTGCCCATGCTGCTGAAATTACAGGCGCCCGACCATCTGCGCCGGGCCAATCAGATGGGCTTCTTGTCTGCGCCGTCCCGTTCGCTCCTTGGAATCCTACCTTGCCCAATCAGATCCCAAGGTTACACCCAACATCAGTCGACGAAACCGGCCGTATCTCAGGAGGATATACTGTAACCAGAAGGCGCAGTTTTGGCGGGCTGACGATGGCATTGATGCCTACCAATAGCATTACTGCTTACGGAGCTGAACGCTTCGTGCCATAATATGCACTTGGTCTGCACACTTTAACATGGATGTCCTGTGTGGAGATCCGGGGTGATTACATAATATAGGCCAGGATCCATGTCGAGATCGAAAAGTACCTGGGCGCCAGTGTTTTAGAATGACAGGGCTCTTGTCTGCCGATCACAGCTCCTTCATGAGCCGGGAGGCCAGGGTAGAGTCATATTCGGAGAATTTATACAGGAGTATCATGTTCTCAAACAGTCCGCCTCAGAGATACATAGGGTATGTCATTCGTACTACGGTGCGTATAGTTCCTGAGCAAGTACCTCGAAACACTCGCTCGTGGTTGAAGATTGGCTCGCACCGTGCAGGCATCGTCCAAACTTCGATGTTATCTCCGTCTCCAAGCTTGGGGACCCACTCGTTATCATCCCCACATCAACTGGTCCCGAAAAGAAGCAGACCTGTTGAAGCGAAGATATCAGATATTCCTCGCCCGCACTGTGTAAAGCAGACCTCTGGCGGTGCTTCGTGCACCCGCCTTATCCATGTCACCGTTCCTTATCCAATCTGTTTGCCGTATCATCGCGGACGGGTTTTCCGACTCATCTCAAGCCGCCGCCCATTCCGCCAGAAAATTGGATTCAGCGGTCGTTGAAAGCCTTACAAGTACGCGTTCCACCAATCCATGCTTGGAGAGTTCGAGCTTCAAAGACGGTCAGGCTCCGAAACCGATAACCGGCTGACATATACGTCCCCAAAAGCCAGCATCATGTTTCTGCTCTTATATTTGCGTCTGAGACTTCGAGAATCTCACCTTATCTTTCTCCGCCGTTTAGGATTCTGGTCTAGTGTTTAGGACTTTCTCACTGCCTCCACACAGACCTCGCGCCCTATCTATGGCTGAGGTCTTCAGTGTTGTTGCGGCATCCGCCCAGCTACTAGACCTATTGGTGGGTTCAATCATCAAAGCCAAGCGCCTATGGGATGAGATAGAAGAGGCGCCATCGGAAATACAAGACCTCATGCTTGAAATCCAAGCGTCTGGGCCTATACTCGTCAATCTTCAGACACTGCACCGTGAAGATCACGAAAAAACGAGTGTGTTGATTTAGGCCCAAGCGAGGAGTGTTCCTACAGGGCACACACTGCCTTGGAAAATCTGGTCTGGTCACTTAGCAAAGAGGTCAACGCGGCTCGTGAATCTCTTGGACGAAAAGCAGTCGCAGCCAAGATTGTCCGACGGAAGAGGTCGATACAGCATCTCGAGGCCAAAGTAAGAAGCGCAAGGAGTGTGCTGGAGACATGTATGTATATCTTGCTAGCCTGTAAGTAACGACCAGAGCATTTCTTCTCCCAATAGATGCTCAAATATTATTAGGCACTGGAGCAGACGAACCTACGGATTGAATACCGGGAGGAGATCCCCTCCCCATGACATGAAATACGGCGATGATGATCGAGGTGGAACAGGCAGCGATTCTAAAGAAGAGCATCAACATGTCGGCGAGTTCCCGTGGCTAGCTCTCTTGAGAACGTAGCTGTCATGTCCAACGATTCTGCGTGCACGGTCACGATCCACCTACCATAGTGGTTAACAGGGGCTGCCTGGCGCTTCTGGATGCGGAAACCTTGCTGGGACCTGCGCCTCAGACAGTACAGTATTCGATCAGAAGTGGTGGAAATGACACAGGGTGGGAGGAGCTGGTGAGCTTTCACGTGATGAAGTTCGGATGAATCTAAAAACGACATGTTAAGCAGCGACACGCGGATCCCGTTTTGTTAAGTCTCAAGTCCGTTTCAACGCATCCTCCCCGCCGTCCGCCTCACCTCTTGAGGATATTGTTCCACTTGTATGCGCGTACTTCATGCCAGCCAGCTCATGGTCGCCTGTGGCAGACATTCGCCCGCTGTGCTCTCACGCAGATACCCTTATCTGCGTTCAGAGAACTGATGACTTCACACTTTGACGGCAATATCCTGCAAAAGTGGCCTTTGTGGTCATGAGTAAGCGCCGTAGGTAGGTAGGTCAGCCAGTGACGTGAGGGGATGGTGATTCTCGGTCTACACAAGGCAAGACGGTTATACCAAGAGTCGGGGCTAAAACCACCACCAACCCCCAGCACCTAGCCTTTAGTCCGCCAATCGAGTTTCACTTTCGGGGAACTGACAATGTACTGGGATATCCCTAGTATACAGTGGAATCGTAGACTATGCCGCGCTCTTCCCGCTATGATGGGCACTCACGCAAGTTCATACCCACGGACCCAAGAAGCAGCGATGTGACCACTAAACGCAAACTTAGAGCCCCTAGCGGCGGGATTTCCCGCACCGCAAACCCTACTTTCCCTCTGACGTCACACCCTAGTTTCAAAAAACCTCCGGGGGACAGACAAGTTGCACCATCAAACGCCACCGGGGCCTGATCCTGGAAGAGCCGGGGAAGCCCGTGCGGGGGAATGGAGCTGCATCGTGGGGTGGCACGCCGTGGCTTGTTCTTGGCTCTTCCCCGACGGCGCCTGCACCCGAGTCGAATGCTCGACGGCTAGATTGAGTGGTATTCTATGCAATGCAGAATTCTATCTTGCGAGGTGCGTTGGTCTGCGGGTCCCTCCTTGGTTTTACTCTGTGTCCGACGTACCGGTTCCCGCCGCATCCTGTAGTACCCGGGCCCTCACCACCCTCGTGCCGATCCATGTCCATTAACGACGAGTCTGCCTCACCCATCCCGACAGATCCCTCAGCCCGCAAAGATATCCTCCTCCAGCTCGACCCCAAAGTCCTGCGCCATATCCCTCATCCGCTTGTCAACCTCGTCCTCCATGCCGCCTCCCCACCCAATCTTCTGCCGGATCTTGAAGAAGTAGAACGCAATGTCCGTAAACGTGAGAACCATCTTGAACACGAGGTGGCTCCACGCGTTCATAAGCCTCCGGGAGAACGGCAGATTGGGGTCCGTGTACATGCCCTTGCTCGCCCACTCGCCCATCATCCTGATCCTGTTGACGGGAGAACCCAGGTACTGGTTATTCCCCTGCACGATGCGCATGTTGCGCCCAATAAATATGAGCTCCTTGGGCAGCTTATCTTCATCGGACAACATATCCCGCATCGTAGACTTCATCTTCTGCTGCATGAGATAGTGCCTCTCCGCCGGCGGCTTCCCGTCCAGCGACCTCAAGAACGCCTTGGTCTCCTCCCCCTCGTACGGCCTCATGAGCGTCGCGCTCGCAAACGCCTCCGACGTCCGGATGCCCCACTCCTCTGTGATCTCCGTAATGGCCCGCTGGTCGAACGTCATGAGCGACTTCCAGAACCGGCTGTACTGGTGCCGAAACTCGGGCGTCATGTAGACGTAGAGTCCGTGATCGATGAGCACGAGCTCCGCGCGGCCGTTGGGTCGCCGACGCACGAAGATGTTGCCCGGGTGCGGGTCGCAGTGGATGACGCCCCACTTGAAGATCTGCGCAGAGAAGAGGTCCACCATTGTCGACATGACCTCCTTGCTCTGGAGGCCTAGGCCACCCTTGCCGCGGCGGCCCTTCCACTCTAGGCGCTCAGGCTTGATGTTTTCGCTCTGGGGGCTATACCGGAGCTCCCGGCGCGCGCGGTTCATGTCGGGAGGCTGGAACTTGTTGCCGACGCCGGGGGAGCCGTTGCCGTAGCCGCCGAGCCACATGGAGGTCATGCCCTCCTTGTCCCAGAGCCGGACGCCCTCGATCCACTCCGTGACGAGGACCCGCTTGGTGGTGAACTCGGGGTATACGGTCGGAATGTAGACGCGGTTCCTGAGCGTCGGCTCGGCGTTGACGAGCTCCCTCATCGTCTCGGAGTTCTTGGCCTCGTTGGCAAAGTCCGTCTCGAGCTCCAGGCGCTCGGCAACGAAGGGTATCATGCTGTAGAAGGGGAGGTCGAACCACCAGCTGAACACCCGGGCCACCGTCCTGCGAGAGAATTAGCGCCATGTTACCCCGGCTCGTAGATATCGACGACAGATGGGATTACTCACTTGAACGCCCACAGGTCCCACGAGATCTGCTTCGCAATCTCCCTCTTCTGGATCTTGATCGCAACCTCCCTCCCGTCCGGCAACCTCGCCCAGTGCACCTGCGCAACACTGGCGCTAGCCCTCGCCCTCCTCTCCATAACTCCCTTGCCCTCTTGACCCGTGAAGCTAACCCCAAACACCTCCTCCACGCCCTTTCCAAAGTCCTCGTTGATAACCGCCTCCACGTCCTTCCACGAATCCTGCGGCGCATCATCAAACATGCGCGAGAACATCCTCTGGAACTCGGCCGGCAGTATGGCGCTCTGCATCGCGATCGCCTGTCCCATCTTCAGGTACAGGCCCCCGTTCCCGCGCAGCAGGTCGAACAGCCGCTCGGCGTTGCGCAGGTGCACATCCTGCACGTCGTTGCCTATCAGCGGCCGCGGGCGGAAGTTTATCTTGTAGTCCAGCGCAACGATGATTCCGGTGCCGAAGGTGCGGAGGGAGCGGCCGAGGCCCGAGGCGAAGAGGGTGCGGTCGAAGAGGTAGATGGTGCCGCAGGTCGCGGAGAGGATGAAGAGGCGGCGGGCCCATTTTCCCGTGCGGGGGTAGGTCTTTGGCGGCGCGGGCCGGCCGAGGGACTCGGGGGAGGGCGGCTGGAGGCGTCGCACGGGAGACGTGTGGATGCGCGATCGGTTGGGGATGGAGCGACGCGGGACGGCGTGTCGCGTGAGCAGCTGCTGGCCCGGTCGCAGAGGCCCCGGGGGGGCCCTGCAGAGTAGTTGGCGGAACATGGGGCTCTGGTGCGTTGTTTATCGAGCCCTGTGCTGAGGGGGTGGAAGTCGTTGTGCCTCCAGCCTCGCCATGGGGATGGAATCTGGATGTCTCGGTGGGTGCGGTGGATGGTGATATCACGCCGACGGAGAAAACGGGGTTTTCGACGGACCCGGGGATAGGCGTTAGCGCGCGCCGCGGGCGCCTGGGCCAAGCCCGCGACGTCAGCGCCTCCGCATGGGCGTATTGCAGGTATGGCGCAACAGCGGCCGTGTTTCTATTCTTAGGGAGCTTGGATATTGATTGTAGTTCAGATACTCGCAATCTTTTTTTTTTGGAGCTATCAACCTTCTAGAAGCCATTTCTGGAAAGGCGCGCATCTGGAAGCTCGTGGGACAGCCCATAGGCGCTGATGACCGTGGTGAGTAAGCAGCGCTCCTTATATCCGGCTCCAGTCAAATCAGCGGCCACTCCGCCCCACGGATATTTGTAGAACAACGTGCCAGGGCACTTTATCAGGACAAGACGAGGCAAGGCCTGGGATCCATCGACTGCCGGCCGGATTATCGGGATCTACAATGATTGTCCGGAAAACCAAGTAAGAGTGTCGAATCTTTAACGGTTGGCCCTTGATGCAGGAACGTAACACCATCCTGGACCCGAGGTGAAACTTGCAAAACCCGGTAACCATGTAGAAGCGACGGGCCGACTGACTCCTTCGCCAAGATGGACGATGCCCTGTGTGTGGGGCGTGCAGTCCAGAAGTTTGGTGGGCCGCCCATTGTGCGGCGTCTAAGCGCCCTACGATGCCCATGTTAGCTCCGTACGCACCCGTATCGGCAATACGAAGCCAGTTCCCAGAGGGCCTGAAAACGCCACATCATCACGATATAGGACCCAGAATGCCCGTAAACGACCCACCGCCGCCTAGTAGAGCCCGCTCGCAGAGCTCGGGCGCCTCCAAGCACCCAGCACCGCCGACGCGAATCTGAGACGGCGGCGCCGGCCCCGGCGCCTCGACCCGACCTAATGCCGGACTTCCCACGCTGACTGGCCCCGCCTGGTGGAGTCCCTGCCACCCCCTATCCCGCCGTCGAAACGCACTTGTGGGCTTCTCCGCATGACGAGGGGGCAGCCGGGAATTGTGGAGGCTGCATTCTCGGCTGGGAAGCAGCAGGTCCGAGACAGAGACGTCAGCGGCGGTCTTTATAGTTGCGGGCCCCGCGCGAGGGGGGGATGGGAGGGGGCCATCTCCTGCACAACCCACGCTTTAGTGTACTCTGTTCTCAGTGTCTTGGCGCTCAGATGTGCGGGCTTAGCTCCCGTCCTGCAGAGATCGCCATGAAGAGGTTGAAGGGCTGCGTCGTCCTGGATATCCGGGTCGCTTCAAGCGTTTTGTGATGCGAAAAAAGTTAATATCCGTGTTGGGTCTCGGGCGTCTCGAAAGTGGAGGCGAATCTCCATGATCCCGGCTCATCGTGGCTCAGCGCAGGGGTCTCTCGTAAACAGGGGAGAAAAGCCAAGGCGATTAAGATCTTGAGCGCGGGGTGCCATTTTCTTTTTTTCCCGCGCTACTGTGTCCAAGTTTCGAGAGCAGCAAGCGTTGGCCAGGTCATATCACCGTCGCCCATCCCATCATGCTACATATCATTCAATTTCTCCCGTCATGCATTTTAGACATGCGACATGCCCATCGCGGCGTTTTGGCGCTTCTCCTCCCGGTCCCGACCAGCATCCCACACTGAGGCGACCTCCTTCTGATGTACCCGAGACCTCGGAGGGCGGTAACCCAAGCTTTACGTGTTCCCGCGACCTTTTTAGGAAGGTAGACTGATTAACCAGAAGTGGGGCGCGAATTGAGGAATTGGCGGCCCGACGCGACCCTGCAGGCGCCGCGGCGGAGTGCAGGCGGAACGACGGCGCGAAGCAGAGTCGGCTGCCGAGTGGGCGCTGGACGAAAAGCGGGAAGCGCGTGGAATCTCACCTACTGTACGTGCATTTGCTGGTGACTCGCATAAGCTGGGGCCGGTAGCTCCAGGGTGGAAGCTCCACCCGTCGTCGGCGATACACTGCAGATCGGGGGGTGTGTGGGCGAGGAGCCGTGGGAGTGGAGTCGATCGTGAAGCGCAAGTCGTCGTGTCTTGGCGGGCGGACCTGGGGTGGGGAGGGGTCGGCTCCATTTCTAGAGAGCCAAGATGCAAGTCGCTGGCGATCCTAGGCTGCTTTGGGCATGGCGCGGATCTGAACGCCCGTTTCGAGCAGACAAACCGAGGGGCAGCCCCAACTATCGAAACTCGCCAGGGGTCCAGTTTTCCGTCCGTCGCAATATCGCAATGTCGCTTCGCGCACAGGCTCTCGCGCGGATGGTAAGCCGATTTGCAGAGCCGCAGTCCAACACGAGGTCTACTTGTATTCCGTCTCACATCCAGGGGCGGTGGCGGCCTGGGTGAGTACAAAGTCGCACCGAGGGCGTGGGAAATTAGACGTCCGCCCGCGGCCGTGCCCTCCGAGTTCTGTGCATACGAGGAACCAAAGGGGCGGGGGCAATGCATGGAAATTGGGAGAGAAAGCCGCTGCGCCAGAAAAGCGGATGGGTGCTTCGGAAAACGGGCCATGGCACATCCGACGACTCAGATACCCTGGCCATAGGTACCGCGTACTTGTGTCGAGCCAGGCGGGAGCATCGCATCGGTGGGTCGCCCTCCCACAAACCTTGTTAATCTCCCCTGGTTCAAGCTCTGGGTCTCCCCTGCGCCCCTCCCGCGCGCCGGGAAACCTTGTGCCCCAGAACCGCCTGACCTCTCCGCCCCCCCAGGCCCCGACCTGTTTTCCTCCTGCTCCCAAGACCACGCACACCACGCTCGTTTATACACAGCTTGGTCGTCGTCACCAACCACACATTGGCCGCGAGCGCGACCGATGCAATTCCGATTGTTTGTGGGACAGTAGCGCCCCCTCATTATCCATCTGTTGTCTCACAGAACGGATCGAGTGCCAACCACCGACTTACAGTAGGCCATCGCGCGCTAAGGCCGTGCTACTCGATCCCGACAACTCGTCCTTCGACAAATGTCCACGCCCTACGACATGCGCCTTTCTCCTCGCGGTTCCGTAACCTCCAATTGAAGGGCCATTTCTCCCATGCCGAACCTGGGCTGCCACTGAGCGACGCCTTCCATTCCTTCGCCGCGTCTCGACGACGCTGGCTGCGCCCTTGTCTAATCCGTCCTCGCAACCGCCGCCATCATGATCCGGCCCGCAACGATACTGTCCGTCTTCAACTTCGCGGCCTTTGCGCTGCTGCTCGTCGCGACTTTGTCGACGCCCATTATAAAGGGCATCCCACTCGGCAGCGTCGACGATGTCACGTTTGGCGTGTTTGGCTACTGCCAGGCCGACAGCTGTTCGGACTTAGCGATAGGCTACGACCCGAGTATGATTCCCATAGCCGCCGTGGTCGGCACCCGACGAATTCCAGGCTTGAATGCTAATCAACTGAATTTAGGCGAGTTTCTCAAGGCTTCCGAGTCCAACTTTGACCTGCCCTCTTCGGTGCGGGACTCGCTGACTACGATTCTCATTGTCCACCCCGTAGCCGCACTCCTGACCCTCGGCCTCTTCGCCATGTCCGTGACGGCCCATTTCCACTCGCCGGGCCACTCGACCAAGTACCTCCTCATAGTCTTCATCTATGCCGTCGTCAACTTCCTCGTCTGCCTCCTCGCCTTCCTCGTCGACGTCCTCCTCTTCGTCCCACACCTGGGCTGGGCGTCCTACCTCGTCGTCGCCGGCACCGTCATGGTCGCGCTGAGCGGCCTCTTCATCTGTGTCATGCGCCGCACCCTCATCAGCAGGAAAGACCGAAAGAAGAGGATCGACGAGAACGCCGAGATGAGCGGCGAGAACTACTACAACCGCGAGGCGCAGAAGTCCGCCATCGCCATGACACGCCAGCCTACCATGCCGTCCGTCTCGAGCGGCACCAACGGGCCCGCCGACTCGCTGCCTACTTTTGCGACGTTCGAGAGCGGGGGTGATGACAAGCCGAGCGAGGAGCGCATTCCGTTGACGCAGAGGAGTCCGTCCGAGAGGTCTGCGCACCTCGCTCGCGCGAATACTGCGAGCCCGGTTAACCCTGTGTACGGCGAGCCGATGAGGTCGAACACGGCTCCTCCGCAGGACCAGTATGGGAACCCGATGGGGCCTTCGCGTGACGACTACGCCGCGCTTAGACGGGGTCCTTCTGTCGATAACATAGCCTCGAGGGGTCGCGGCCGCGGCGGGGGTCCAGCGCCTGGATATAGGGGCGTCCGCGGCAGCTTCAGCCGGGGTGGATATGGTGGTCCCGGTCGGGGTGGCTACGGGCCTCCCGGCAGAGGCGGGTATGGCCCCCGAGGGGCGGGGTACGGCGCTCCGCGTGGCGGACCCGGTGGTATGATGCGGGGAGGACGGCCTCCGTACCAGGGCTACCAGAACGGCGCTGGTTCGTACGATCGACGGCCGCCGCCGGGGAACGCGTACGGCGGGTACGGGCAGGGATCAAACGACCCTTATAGTGCGGCCGTTGCTGGCAACGGGTACGGCGCCTACGGCTCGGATCTTCCTCGCGCCGAGTCGCCACCCACGATGCCTGCCGTGTCGTCGTCTCAGCCGGGGCCGGTCGAGATTGACGGCACGCCCGCCAACTCGACGAACCCGCTGGGTACGATCCGGGACAGCGACACGGACGTCGAGGGCATGGTGGGGCTGCAGCGTGGCGTGCAGCACACCGATTCCTACATGAGCGACGGGAGCAGGTACAGCAACGAGTAAGTCCCCATTCCAATCCCCATGCCAGACTTTTAGCCATGAGCCATCGCTAACAACCTCGCAGTAGCCAAGCCCAGTACGTGCCACCCCGCGCCGGCTGGACCCAAGCCGGGCGGAACTCGCCCTCCGTCCCGTCCCCCCTCGCAATAGGCCGGAACCCCCAGGGCCAGGGCCGCACCTCGCCCGACAATGGCGTGGCGTACTATGAGGACGTGGACCCGCGGTACGCTGGGGACACGGGGGCCCGGCCGAGGAGTCCGCAGTGGGGCGGGTACCCGGGCGGGAGGCCGGCGCAGGGTAGCCCTGGTGGGGGGTTGAGTCCGCCTCCCGCCCGGGGCGGGTATTCTGGGTATTAATTGAGCGGGAGTGGTCTGCTCTCGCGGTAATCACGTTCTTTCTTCATACATTGCCCGTTTACCGTTCAAAATCTCGTCCGGCGCTCGTTTTGCGCCGCTCTTTATATACCTCAAGTCGGCGACGTGCTAGTCTCGCGATCCTCCCTCGACGCGGAAGGGCCACCCGACATTTCGTCGCCTTCTCTCATTTTTTTTCCCTGCTTTTCTCTCCAGGGGCAAGGGGCTCCCTGGAATATACGCAAATGTTGGAGGTTCTGTGTGGGTATGAATGAGTGGGAATGTTTGGGTACATCTGGGGGTATATCTTCTTTTTATTTTGGGCGTTTGGAGCGTCTTGGATATCCCAGGGTCTCTTTGGAGATGTCAATGATAGTTTTTTTTTAGGGGCAAGATTTCGTGCTGGCCTTGATGTTTGTCCCTTTTGTGCCCTTTGTGTTTGTGACAATGGATAGTGAGGTGGTGCGGTGAGCGGTTCAGTCTTTCTGTTTTTACCGCTCTTGAAGTAAAACTCTTGGGCAGGCCTGTTTCCAGATAAGCTTTTCACCAGGACGCTATACCCATACTATCACTATGCCATTCGATGGACCCTTGCGCTTATGAGGAGGCCAGAGACATGCGTGTGGAGAGGAGAAAAGGGCACCTCTCTCGCGCTTTCACCACGTCTACTACGCATGAGCTCTTGTAGGCTAGCCCGGGCCGACGCGACGCATATGCTAGAGGGAGAAAGAGGTATCGTACGCATGCTCTTAGATGTCTCGTCGTAGTGCGGTATGCGATGCTATCCCTTAACCTGCGAGCTATCTCGGAAGGCGGAGGGCAAGTACGGAGCACGAAGAAAAACGACGCCTCCGGGTACGAAACTACTGCCACATCCGCACTTTCACATCTAGGTGCTTTCCTGAGCTCCCCTTCTCATATCCCCACACTTGCCTAGCTCATTCACTCCTCCGCCATCTGTTCTGCCCACACGCCTTTACACCGCTGATGAGGTCCAGTGACCTTCTCAACTTCGAGTTTCAACCTTGGACACTGTGGGACGGGCCGATTCCTTTCTCCCCATCTTCCGCTCGACTCGTATTCTTCCCCTGGTGACAACACCAGGCGCCGACTTGAAGAGACGCGTCGGCACCAAGGTCCGATGCCTTCTCGTTACCCGAGCAGAAAGGGATAGCCAGACCATCAACCGCATGATTCCTCGCCATATTCTTCTCGTCAAGCGCCAGGGTTCCTCGTCTTCTATTACACGACTGGGCGGGGTCAGAGTGAGTCGTCTCTCTCCCCTGCTCCGTCATGTGCCCGCCGTCCCCATGGCGGGTTCGAGCCTCTTGGACGCCAATACCTTCCCAAGTTCTTATCTTGCCCCCTTCTCTTTCCTTCGGGCTAACCATCTTCTAGAGGCTTGAGATTTTAGAGAGGAAGGAACCTCCACCAACCCCCAGTCACAGGTTTGACAGGAGAGGCAGGTGGCGAATTGGATGACCGAAGAGAGACGCGCCTTCCTCGCGTCTGGCGCACTTCACGTGCCTACACATCAGCGTGAGTTCGACCCTAGGCAGGGTGCGAAGGACCCAAGTGCTCCTTCCTCGACAGTCCTGACACCCCTCCTGTGCGATGTCCGGGTCCCTGACCGGCAAGTGGCCACTTGCCCAACAGATACAAGGCATCGCGCCTCTGGAGCGAACGCTTGCATATATTGTTGGTGTGTTCCGCAAGGGCAGAGCACCGACCCTTATCTCTTTCTTTACCCCAGTCGTTCCTTCGCCTGTTTCGAGGTTTTGAAAATATCACTTGCAACAGCAACGCAGTATGGACAGTTCAGTCCCGATAGTCAGCCCCAAGGACCGGCCCAAGGCCGGAAAAGAGCCCAGCTTGGAGGGAATTGGAACTAGTCCTGCCGGTGCGCAGCAACAGCAGCGACCGGTTTATACGACCGCTGGTACAGTCTGGAAACCAGAGTCGGCCAGACCGATGCAGCCTCCGGTCCGACGGGGAAGAGCGTCTGTGAGTTCCCTAGGCGGGAACCAGTGGTCTTTCCTCTCTCAGCAAATTGGAGGATGCGACTTCCACCCTGTCCCGGAGCCGGCTGTTGTACCGCAATACTCCCCCTTGCGCCAAAACAATGACCGCGCTGTAAACCCACAGCCTTTCGTTTCCATCCCCGGTGGCGATGCCTCGCCAACCGATATGGATTCTTTCACTTCTGGAGCCGCGCATTTGCCGGCTCGGGCCGGCGGGAGCGCAACGGCGCAACGCAGCTCCCAAGACGATATGGCCTCAGCCAAGCTGGAGGGAGACGATGAGGATGTAACCGACGCCAACGACGTCTTTGTTCAGAAGCTCCCAATGAAGACCCTGGTGAGCCTGGCCTCGTACGAGAACCCGTACCAGCAGAGAGCCCAGCACATGCTCCGCGTCAAATCGAACCCAGGTAAAATTACAAGAATGTCCGCTTGTCTGTTGTCCAGCGCTCACACCAGTAGCCCCGCCGCCTTTTGGAAGCGCTCCGGCCGTACCACGGATTGCCAATGAGGCAGTTGGACCGAACGCGTCTCGGTCTCTGCATCCATTTGCGGCTACTCCTCGGTTTGCGTCCGCCCAATCCACGCAGACGAATGTTCGACCTCTGGCCGACAGCTCAACAATGCGCCCCCAAATTCCATTCAATACCCAGCCGTCACATCCTCATTTGCGCCAGTCGGGTTTGTTCCCTACATCAACTCTGGCCACCGGTCCGGGTGCCCCCGAGCCTCTCAAGGCAGGCCCTCCCCGACAACGACCGCAGGGCCTATCGAAAATCGAGGGCACTCTGAGTGGGAACTTACATGCTGCGGGAATGAACACGTCGATCTATGAGATATACCCTACACAGCCTTACCACCAGTATCCAGCTCTCAACATGTCCAAGGATGCTAGTGGGTCAGTCGTGGCGGCACCTCCGCGACCTATATCCGTCAGGAACCACGGCCACGATGGAGCGGGAAGCAGTCAGGAGCATATGAACGCAGCGTCTGAATCCTCCGCATTTATGGCCTTCGACCTCGGTTCGCACCCCGGAATTCGTGCCACTATGCGTACCACCCCCGGGGAGACGCCTGACTCTGAGGCGTCTAGTCGAGTGGCAACTCCACCGGGCTTTAGCAGTTTCAACAGGCAGGATGCTACTCGAAGCCAAGATAACATCAGCCAGTCTGCGCGATCGGTATCGGGCGGGGTGAAGTTGTGCAAAGCCAGCGCCTTCAACCAGCCCAGCTCCTACAATGTGATGTCCGGTCAGCGAATTCACACTGCTCATCCTCCTCCCGATCAGAAGGTTGGGACCGAAAACCAACCCCTTTTTGCCGAGCGTGTCGGCAGGGTTGACCCAACTGGACATGACATGTTGAACCCAATCGAGGCTCGTCGTGCGCAGCTCGTGGAGCATTTTACTAGCAATTTCCCTCACCACAGCGTTCTCCAGCCTCTTGCAAAGTACTGGGACAACGAGAACTTGGGAACGAACATCCCTCTGGTCGGCTCAACTCACGCTCGCCTTGGCAGTTCTGACATCATGCACGAGCAGGATGGAGGCCAAAGGCCGCTTGACGTGACATCGCAATCCTCCATCGGTCTCCAGGCCCTGTGGACATCCCAAGGAGCGGAATTTGGCGGTCGGGATATTGAGAAGCTCGAGCCTTGCGGGTGGAATGCTGATGACCACCAAAAGCCTTACTTCGGCCAGTACCCGTATGGTGCAGCGAGCGTGCAGGACCGGGTGTTGCGCGAGAACGAGGCCAAGGTCAACGCTTGGTTCTACAGCAATACGTCTCGACTGGGAAAGTCGATGGACGAGGCACTTGACGAGCGCAGGCACCCAGATGCCCGGCCGTCTCCGTTCGGCGCCATTGGGGACGGACGGCCAAAGCCGAAGCCAGAGCCGAAAAAGGCTTACCCTCATATGAGCATCGAGGAAGCGAAGGAGGTGCCAGCCTCTGAGCACGCGAAGCCGCTGCTCAACCTGGCATACCAGGCCCTGCTCGATTTCAGAGAGATTGAGCTGTCGCGCGAATGTGCTAGAAAGAACGAGCGAAAGGTGAAGGACGGCGAGAACGGAGACAGCTGCGCGAAGCTTGGAAGCGCAGCCCTGCTTTCCGGTTCGTTTCCCGAAGGGCCTAAATCCGGGTGACCTGGAATTGGAAATTAAGGCGCAACCATATACTACCCTGGTTCGTCCGACGGTTGGATCCGGTTCGAGTTTGCGCATGGAGACAGATGGCGTGTGTCGCCGGAAGGGACCGGCTGGGCACCGAGATGGAGTTATGGAGTATGGATCACGTTACCGTCATGTCTTTTGCACGACACTTTGTCATTCTCATGATATATTTCACACACATCGTTTTCTTTCCTCTTTTTTTTCTTTTAGTTTCGTGCGGTGGTTCGGCCGTTTTCTTAGTCTTTTTTCCTCTTTTTCCACTTTGGGTCTCTTTCTTTTGGTAAAATCAGCAGGCTTGTATCAGCAACTACCCGACACGGCAGATTTCCTGGTTTCCTCCATCTTAGTCGTTAGGTAGCAAAATATGAATACAGTCTTGCGCAGTCGCCGCCCTCCCAGCACCCGCGGTTCTCCCGTTGCAAAGATGGGTCCCGTGGCCGAGGAAGGCCCACTTCGGTGGGAGGAAGCGTGTCGAAGCCCGAGGTGTGACAAGGGTGCTGTCACCTGTGCGGAGTCGGACGTGTTCCGAGGTTGGGTACGGGGGTTCGGTGACACTGAATTGCTGCCAGCGCTGTGGGACACGGGTTGGTAGCGCAGGGAACAGGTGGCAGTGGTAGGGAAGACGTGCGCGAAGATGTCGTGCGATGCAATCAGGAAGAGAATGCGCGAGCGAGTCAGTGGTGACAGGGAGAGGGTGAGACAGTGTTTGTGGTTCTCGGTGGATCGGCGAAGGATGGTTTTGGATTGGCGTCGCGTGGCTTGGAAGTGGGAATGACATGCGGGACGGGAATGACATGAGAGGCGGAGATTGCCAGGACGGGATGGGCGGGCTATGCAGGTCCGCCATGTGTGAGTGAAGCAGGAAGCGGAGACGGGTCCATGTCGGATGGGAGAAGCCGGGACTGGGACCCGGGGGAAACTCAGATTGCATATGGTACGAAGTACTCCGCCAGGCTTCATTCACCTCGCGCAAGATTATCTCTCACGACCGTCTCGCGTTCCGCCATTCTCGTGCTAGGGCCACGTCGCCCCCGCGATGGAAAGAGGCCATGCCCTGATGCGATCCTAGTAGTGATACCACAAACATTCACAGTAAATGAGGAGTTGTGGTGCGGTGCGCGATCCGGGCTCGACTCGACCTCGACTCGAGGAACACACGCCCCCCTCCGTTTGCTTCGGGCACGCCCCTCCCCCCTGCCTGGTCTTCCCGCGTCCCCGCCGGCTCAGCCCAGCCCTACCCATCCCTGTCACCTTCCCCCGCCAAGAGAGAAAAAAAATCCCATAATCGGCCCCTCTTTATTTTTCTTGCCCTGTCCTTCCCGTCCAAGGTTGTCTTTCGAGAAAGCCATACCACCATATAAATAAATAACCCTCGCCCTTATTACCACCCTCTCATCTCCCACACTTTGCCCTTGTCGCAAATCTTCCCCCTACCCTCTTCCCGTCTTGTCAGTACAGGACTTTGATGCCTTTCTCGCCCAGCCCACGACCCGTTGTCGCGCTTAACCCGTCGTCGCCGCTACAAGTCCCCTTCCCGCGGACTTTTTCCACTTTCGATCTCGAGCCCACATCTCTCGGAGGCAGCAGCGGACGCTCCCCGAGACCACTTCCAACCAGCCGGGACCACCCGCAGAGAACCCCTCCACGCACCATGCGACCACATGCCACCGACCACCTAACCGTTGACGCATCCTGTGGCTGAATGCCCCTCCCCCGATAAGGCTGCCTTGAGAAAGAAACGAAGAAAGTAGTCGTGCATGGCAGTGCGTCCAGAACCCTGCCTGGAGGCCACCGACCCAGCCCACCATCTTTGAAACGAAAAAAAAAAAAAGAGCGCCCGCTCGCATATCCCGTCTGCCTACCTCTCTATCTGTCTGTTGTCTTGTTTCCTTTTGCGGCTTCCTCACGCGGTACCCCACCTTGCCGCCCTTTTCCTCTTGAGCGCGCGATTGCCCACTAAGACGTCGGCTCGACTCGCGTGGCGGCGCAAAGAGAGGGGACCCTCCGCTTTTCGCACACGCGCACCGCCATTTCGGCTTACATGCCAGAGATCTTACACTTTACTCCCGTTTTGGTACTATCCCGGGACCCCTCAGCCACGCAAGGCAGCAGCCGGACATTCACCTGGTTCCCCGTGACCATTTAAGGCAGCCGGCCCTGGGAACACTTACACGACGGACACTTCGGCCCTGGACTACACCTTGGAGGAGCCACACGAAGGGGCCCGTCTTTACCCCTCATTGTCCAAGACTACCCGTCACTACTGGATTCCGCCTGGACTCCGTTTGGTCTTGCTCTTCCGGATTCTGCCTGGCTTATATATCCCGGCGCCCTCATTCCGTCTTTTGGATCTTACTCCCTGGACATCCCTATTCTTTCATCCCCCGACCGTCGGAAGAAATTACGTTTTACTTGCACGCTTGTGTTTCTTTTGCCCGGAACGTCCCGACCCGGTCACCCTTGACATCACGAACTCTAGATCCCGCTAGTCTCCACACTTAGCCGCGGTCTAGGATACCCACTTCACTAGCACCTCTCCACACGGAACCTCCACGGCAATCCATACCACGGCGCGACGAGATCCCCTCGAACGCACAACTCTCTCGCGACCGCCACGATGTCGGCCCACCCCCACTTCTCGTACGGGCCGAGCCCGGAGCGCTCCCGCAAGGGCTACAGGCACCACCACCACAAGAGCAGCGACTCTGGAGTTGGTTCGTCGAGCGACCAAGATAGTTACACTACCAATCCTGATTGGAACTACGCAGTTGTCGAGCCGGGCGCGCCGCCCGCCCTCTCCCAGCACGCGCACGCGCACGCGCACGCGCACGCCCTCGACGACCAAGCCTCGACCATCGCGTCCCTCCGCGAGGCCCTCCGCGAGGCCAAGTCTCGAATCCGCACCCTCGAGCGCCGCGCAGAGCAGTCGGAGGCCGAGATCGCGGCCAAGGACCGCGAGGCGCTGAAGCGCGACCAGGACTATCGTGTTCTGCACAGCCGGTACGAGGCCATCGAGGCGCGGAACGAGGTTCTCACCGATGACGTGGAGAGGCTTACGGGGGAGAGGGTCGCGCTTGCGGGGAGGTGCGAGAAGCTCGAGGGGGATGTGCGGGAGGTCAAGGCGGAGAATGAGAAGCTTGAGGCTGTAAATGAGAAGTTGGAGACGCAGAGGAGGAGGTTGGAGAGGAAGCTGGCTGCTGCGCAGGTTCAGACAGGGTCGTCGTCCGAGGAGGTGGAGGTGAAGGAGAAGGAGGGGAGGAAGGAGAAGAAGCTGTTGAGCTCGCGCGAGGGCAAGGAGAGTGATGAGGGTAGGGAGCGCAGGGAGCGCAAGGAGAAGACGTCGAGCTCGCGCGAGGGCAAAGAGAGCGACGAGGGCAGGGAGCGGCGGGAGCGCAAGGAGAAGAGGGACGAGCGGGACGGCCGAGATGGTAGGGAGCGTACCTCGCGCTCTGGCGCCGAGATGAGCGGCGCGAACCCCTCCGCCTCCCGCAGATCCGAGTCGAAGCGCCGCTCTACCAAGACAAAGGACCCCATCGCCGACAAGATTGAGCGCGCAAACGCAAAGGCCGCCGCCCAGGCGCAGGCCGCGACGCAGGACGCCGACGGCGACATCTACGAGGAGCCGTGGGGCCCCAGCGCGCCGCCGCAGCGCCGCCGCCGCGACAGCACCGTTGGCACGACGACTTCTAACACGCGGCGCATCTCGGCGCTGGCCCTATCCCCGCGCGCGGAGACGGCGCGCTCGGATGCGTCGATGAGTTCGAGGACCGACTCGAATGGGTACACGCGCCCGAGCGAAATCTACGTTGAGGACGCGACGTTCCACGCTTATCCGCGCTCGCGATGATCTTGCCCCTTTGCGATACATACGTTTTATTTCGGCGGCGGCAAGTTTGCGCCGGTTCGCGGATTCGCTGTGCGCACCTGCGCGAGCTTGCAGAGAGGTTCGGGGTACATGCCTCGAGGTACCGCTCGCGAACAAGGATGGGAGTGGGTGGATCCTCCCGCTCGCATGGGCTAATTAGCCTCCCGTCGCTGCCTGGACCGGGGTCCCGGGCCAATGAGGCGTCTCGTCTCCCGCCGGAACCTTGGCTCCCTCCTACCATACCAGGGCGGGGAGCCGGGGGGGGGAATGCTGGGCCTCGACTCCACCTCGGGGGGCCTCCCGTCCGTGCCATGGACACGAGAGAAGAAAAGGAGGGGAAATGACACAAAAAAAAAAGAGGAAAAAGTGGTGATGATTCTTTTCGAGTTTAGAGAGGATACCCGGCCCGCGCCCCATGTTGATTACCCATGTTGTTTTTTCATCCATCACTTTTTTATATCATGTTTCTCACGATGTCTCTTCCTTCCTGTCAACGTCTGCTCTCAGCCCCATTGTCTTTCCTCGACATATTTTTTTTCTCTTCTTTTTTTTCGGCGCTTTTTGTCTCAGAGGGAAGGCCAATTTCGGGACCCCGGTCGGGCGTCACAGCCCGACCAGGGAAAAAAAAAATGGTGCTATGACTCACAGGTTGGGCTGCGGTCGAGTCACATCTCGTGCGGGCCGCGCCCCCCCTCCTGCGTCGGGGGTTGAGGGAGGGGGCGTGTGGAAGGGGGTGTGTGGTTAGGAGCTGGTCTTTTTTTTATTTTCTATTTTTGCATGTGGGCTTTGCTCGGTCTCTTGACATAGTTCTGGTCAGGGAGGGGGATCTTGGATGTGTATGAGGAATCGGGATTAAGTTTTCCTTGGGGTCGTTTGTATTTGTCTCCGGGTGATGTTGTTTGGTTATTAGATAGATATCCCCTGTTCGTTTCCTTTACTAGATTTCAGTAGTAGCAATTCACCTTATTCCGGGATGTCTTGAGTCTTTCCAAAGCCAGAATGGCCATGTGAGTGAGCACTCGGTGACCATCAGGATCACCATGCCGTTAAGCACATTCCGCCCGACTGGACAGGCCAGTAGGCGCGACATCCGGGCGCGGTGGCGCCGGAACTTTTACACGGGGTAAGGCGACTCGCGGAGCAACTACTGGAGCTTCCGGGCCGCGAGAGCTAGCGGAGGTCCTGCTCCGAGGTGATGCGAAGGCGCACCGGGTGCAGCACGAGACCGTCTATGCAGGGGCCTTGCTCGCATCTTGGTGTAAGCGGTCGTAAGGCCTCCACGGAGCTTTGCTTCGGTGGCTTTGCAACAATGAAGCACACAAAGGGGGCGACAGCTGTATGTAGATAACGCTTCTTGAGGGACCTGACTACACGACTTCTTGGGCTGCACCGGCAGTGCTCGCCCTAGCTACTCTGGCCAGCTTCCAGTTCGCTTCTCGGCATCCGAGACTGCCGTGTCTCCAAGCTCGACGCACGCTGAACCGTCAGGCGTTCAGTGCGGAACATCGGCTGCCAATATGGGATCGCCGACGACGCTCTGGAGCTTCGGTGAGGCCTAGAGATGATAAGCATCTGCTCATACTTCCAACATCCGCAGGACCAGCGGCTAGCCTCGAAAGCGGACCGCCGCACCGCGCTGTCACGCCAGTCAGAAACTCGACTTGGCCCATAACGCCGTGGTCCACTTGCGCTCATGATGAATACGAATCCTCCGCACAACTCCCTTATCCCGCCGCCGAAGCGGATGCTCCCTGGGACCCCTGGTTAGAACCCCCGGCGGCACCCTTCTCGCCACCTCCACCCCCACCGCCTCCACCGCCGCCGCCGCCGCGCCTACCCCTCCTCCGATGCCCAGACTTCTCCTTCTCCTTCTCCCCTGCCCCCGACGCGCTCGGCCCCGCAGCGGCGCCCGAGCCAGCCCCCTGAGCCGGCTTCTTGTCCTTGCGTTCCAGAACCTGCACCGTAGCCTGCGCGACCGCCACCGGACTCGCAGCCATGGCCTTCGCGAGGCCCTCCTGGTCCGCAAAGTCGACGTACGCGAACCCCTTGCGCTTGTCAATCTCCACAAACGTAACGGTGCCGAACGCGCCGAGAGTCTGCTTCAGCAGCTGCTCTGTGACGCCCTGGGATGGGTTCGCATGCTTGACGAAGCCGCGCGCCGCGCCGGGGGTGCCCTGCGCCTTCTCCTTCTTTTGGGACGCGGCCGCCTGCTTCGGCTTCTCCGCGTTAGCCTTGCCAGCGGATCCCGAGGCCGCCGGTTTCTGGGTGGCAGGTGCCGGGGAGCTGGCGGTGGAGGCCGAGGCTTGGGACCCCGCGGCCTGCTCCGGCCGCTTCTTCAGCAGAACCGGCGGGTTAGCGGCCGTGAGGCCGGACCCGTTCGCGCTGTTCTCGGCCCCCTTGCCCTTGTCCGCGTTCTTTCCTCCGCGGCCTCGGGACCGACCAGAGGCCTGTGGCTTCGCCTGCTGATCCTTGGGGGCGGGCGCGGCGGGCTGTGATGGTGCTGTGCTTGGGCCCGCCGCCCCCTTTGACGCTGCTGTCGGGGGAGACGTAGTGGTTGGCTTAGTGTCGGCCTCGGCTTTCGCAGCATCCAAACGTGCCCTCCTGTGGGCTGTCCCGGGACTCAGACCGAGGTCTCTCTGCAAAACCCGCGCCGCTGCTGCAATGCCTGCGCGTCGGCTCTTTGGGGGTTCACTGGGGCTGGCAGCCTGTGCTGCCGCTGCTGCGGCAGGCGCCGCCTTGGCGGACGGGCCGGCACCCTTCATGCTATCCTTTGACGCCTCGGCGGGTGCTTTCTTCAGGATCTTGACCTCTTCCTTCGGCTTGTCGCCCTTGTCCTTGCTCTTCTTAGAGTCCTCGGTACCCTTCGACTTCCCCGACTTGCCATCTTGCTTAGATCTAGCACCCTTTGAGGACCCCGAATCCTTGTCCTTGCTCGCCGCCTTCTTCGCCTTGAGGTACTCAATCAGCGGCGTCACAACTGGCGCGGCAGGCGTGTCTCCGTTCTCCTCGGGGCCTGTCGAGGGCGGGCCCTGGGGATTGGCGAGTTCCTCGAGGAATGCCATGAAGTCCGGGTCCGTGTCGATGGTCCCCTGGCGCGTGTCTACCCTGTCCTTCGGGGGGGGGACCCTCTGGAACGCACACCTCTCCACAAAAGGCGGGAAGATCAGCGCCGGGTCGTTGTAGGTGTTGCTGCCGTCCTCCCAGGTTGCGTTGCGGACATGTTCACCCAAGACCGGGGCGAGTTCTGGCTTGATGAGGTGCAAGTACGCCACTGCGGGTCGGGATGGTTTTCCGGGTCTGTGTTTCGTCAGTCCGGGTGCTTTCCATTATCAGATGCAGCCTGCAACTCGGCGCTGCTAGTACAAACATACGTTCTAGCTTGCTTCCCTGGCTCAAAATGCAACCAATCCACCTTTCCGCCTCCAACGCGCCAGTCGTCTCCGAGGATGGCAGTACACTCGAACTCTTTCAGCCCGGGGGGCAGGTAGCGGATGCTGACCTTGAGGCCATCCTGGGAAATCTTTGGTTTACCACGGGACGTCTTTCCTCCCTTGTCCGGCTTGTCCGCTTGCTGAGCTACGGATATGGGCAACACCCCGTTCGTCCGACCCGTAGGCTTTTCCGCCGTAGGTGATGTCATATTTCCGCCAAGTCCAAGGGCCTGTAGAGCGAGTCTCTATGCTGGGCTGAACGGCGTGCTGTCTTTCCGTAGGTTACCGGGAGCTCTTGATCAACGTTGGGTGAGGCCTTCTGCCTAGCGGCTCTGCAGCCGGTCACGAAGATGAACTGCTGTAAGAATCCGCTGGGCGATGAGCGGCAATGAAGTAAGAGCCGCCGACTTCAGGTGATGAGTGTTTAGGCCTTTGGTTGGGCTGGTCCCTGGCGCCGCCTAGGGATAGCTGCGGGAAGAAAGAAAGATGGGTTTTCTGGGATAAGTTGAGACAACATCGGATACGTTCCGGACTGAAAGGCCGCGGTTGCCACGAGTCGGTCAGCGCGACCAGAAACCAAACCCGGTGTGGTTCCAGTAATGCGAGGTACCGAGTAACAAAGTTACAGGATTGAACTCGCTTGGATACTCCCAAACCAGAGGTCCTGAGTCCACCTGGGCGGCAGGTATATGATTAGTTCGTACTTGTACTTCGTAGTGGGATAGTCGGGGCGCCGTGATTCACAGGCCTTCCTTCTCGACCCGATTGATGAGATGAGGTTCTGCTGGATAGGGCCCCACCAATCACATGTGGAGTAACCCAAGCACCAGAGTTGGCAAATCCCCTCCTGCATTAAGTAATCGTGCTTCTCATCCCCTGCAGTGGTCTGTGCAACCTTGTGAGGTGTGACTGAACTCAGTGCGAGCAACTGCACTTCCTAAATAACAGTCGTTATATTACGTGATACCTTTATCCCCGCCATGATTCACTCGGTTAAATCTCGCCTGCCCGCTCTCAGGTCACGTGTGCTCAAGAGCTCACTTCAGTTCCGGATGGAGGAGGCTCCTGCTGCTGGGAGGGACTCAAGACAGTCCCAAAGTGAGGACGACGATGCCAAAATAGACGACGAAATCCCCGTTCCGCAAAACCGACGACAGCGCCGAAACGCGTTTGGCGCCTGCTCGGCTCCTCCCTCTCGACCAGGCGAATCGGACAACACGCACCCATTCGCCGTCGCCTACCCCGCCGTCAGGCCCGCAACCCCCGGCACCTGCCGCACAGCCCACATCGCCGCCCAGGGATCCGCGAGGCACCATCGGATCTCTTCTTCCGCCTCGACGTCTGGTACAGGTTCCTCGCCGCTGCGGACGAGAGAGGCGAGCCCGCCGGTCGTCAAGCGTCCCGTCCTCTCGCCCCCGAGTCGGCCTGTTGATCAGCTGCTGAGCGTTCAGCTTCCCTACTCGCACGGCCAGCCCGACGCGGAGACGGAGCCGTTCCCCGAGTTTGTCGACACGGAGATCCAGTCCGACGCGGGCCAGCAGGCGGTCGATAACGTCAAGGATCAGGCAGGAGCCAGCATAGGGCCGGCGCACGACGGGGGTCCTCGGAGACGAAGAGCGTCTATTAGCCCGGCTTCCTTCGGGGCTGTCCCATCTACGGACGGCTTACAAGTCCCGTCTTTCCGACAGCGAGCCCGGTCACGCGCGACTGGACACCTTCCTCCAGTTACGAACCTACCCTTGCCTCCGCGCGAGTAGAGCGCTGCGTCATCATGAAGGCAATCCCGAAGCCCGGTCCCGCCAAGCTGGGGCCTAATTCTGGCCTTGACGAGTGGCTAGAAGAGGCGAAGCAATGTCACTACCTGCCGGAGAGGGTGATGAAGGAGCTTTGTGAGATGGTCAAGGAAGTCCTCATGGAAGGTAGGCGGTGACCTCGAGTTTCCAAGGGACCCGTGGCTGCTAACTCTTGGTCATCTGTAGAATCCAACATTCAACCCGTCTGTACGCCAGTTACTGTGTGCGGAGATATCCACGGCCAGTTCTACGACCTACTCGAACTATTTCGGGTGTCTGGCGGCATGCCGGGCGAGTCGAACGTTGAGGCGCCCCACACAGCCACTAACGTCATCACATCCGATGATTTAGAACCCCCGAGTTCGATAACAAACCCCAAGTTAAAGAAGAAGATGAAGTCATTAGAGGACATGAACGACGGGAAGGGCGATGGCGATGGCGACGCGAGTGCAGAGGCCCCCAAGACGGAATCTGGCGTCACGACAACAACATCATCCCAGTCGGCCGAGACTCGTTACGTCTTCCTCGGAGACTTTGTCGATCGTGGTTACTTTAGTTTAGAAACCTTTACGCTGCTCATGTGTCTCAAGGCCAAGTACGTCCCCGCCCTGCTCCAGCACAACCCCGGGGAACCCAAGATACTAAGTCACCTACCTTAGGTACCCCGACAGGATAGTACTGGTACGGGGCAACCACGAGTCGCGGCAGATCACTCAAGTCTACGGCTTCTACGAGGAGTGCCAGCAAAAATACGGCAACGCGTCGGTGTGGAAGGCCTGCTGCCACGTCTTCGACTTCCTCGTCCTTGCTGCCATCGTCGACGGCGAGGTCCTCTGCGTCCACGGCGGCCTTAGCCCCGAGATCCGCACCATCGACCAGATCCGCGTGGTAGCCAGGGCGCAGGAGATCCCGCACGAGGGCGCCTTTTGCGACCTCGTGTGGTCGGACCCCGAAGACATTGACACGTGGGCGGTGAGTCCACGCGGTGCGGGCTGGCTTTTCGGGAGTAAGGTGGCGACCGAATTTAACCACGTCAACGGGTTAAAGTTGATCTCGAGAGCGCATCAACTCGTCAACGAGGGCTACAAGGTATGTTTCTCAGCATGTACAGCGGTCTTCCGGGCTATGAGCTAACAAGTTGATAGTACCACTTTGAGGAAAACTCGGTCGTTACAGTGTGGTCCGCGCCAAACTACTGCTACCGCTGCGGCAACGTTGCGTCCATCATGTCGGTGGATACGGACCTTGACCCCAAGTTCAGCATCTTCTCCGCCGTGCCCGACGAGCAGCGGCACGTGCCGCCCAACCGGCGGGGGCCCAGCGATTATTTCCTCTAAGTCTGAGCACCGCACCGCACTCGACGTTTTGCTTGTCCGCGGCCCACGACTGTACGATATGGGTTGGGGTTAAGGTTGGGGTTGGAGTGGGGGAAGGGGAGTGCGTTTTTTTCGGATTTACTGCGTTTCTTCTTTTGCTATCTGAATTTGCTATGGGGGAATGAAGAGCATGCATCATGGTCATGGTTGAGTGGTAGGAAATAGGGAAGGAGCAGAGAGACAAGGGGGCCGGGGGGGGGGGGGTAAAGAGAGAACACATAAACTTGTAGATACCAGCCGTCTTCCATTGCCTCGGCTGGGGTCATGGTGGGAGGCAGCGAACGCATGCTTGGGGTTCTATAGACAATTGAGCTGGCCGTAATGACTTTAGATGCCGCGAAGGTTGGTTGTGGATTGGATATGCCGGAGATGTGCTGCTGTATTTTGTGGTTTGCATCTGGCTCGAAGCTACAAACTGGCCAGCTAGACATGGCCATAGACCTTCAACTGGTCCGCCAAACCACGTTTGTCGTATTGAGTCCGCAATTCCCCGGATTACGAGGGGCCCAAAGGGGCGCGTGGCTGCTTAATGCCAGAAATATGACAATGTGTCTTCGATACGTATACATTAACAGGGCGTCTACTCCGTAAACTCATACAGGCTATATGATGCCAGCGCAAGATACAAACATACTCCAACATGTACAGGCTCCCCTCTCGCTCATCCTCGTCATCTTCGTGTGCTTCGTCAGTGTAACGCCAGCCGTTACTTGCGCGTCCTCCGGAACATCTTGGGGATGTTCTCGGCAATGACGCTCCGCTTCTTCAGCTCGGCGGCGCGCTCCTCCTCGCGCTCCATCTCCTCGTGCTTCTTGAAGTGCTCGATGTCCTCGGGGTGGATGAGGTCCTCGATCTCCGTGTCGTCGCCGTGGTACCTGGACGTG
Organism: Sordariomycetes sp. B11D1; assembly: GCA_025503055.1. Classification (NCBI taxonomy): domain Eukaryota; kingdom Fungi; phylum Ascomycota; class Sordariomycetes; species Sordariomycetes sp. B11D1. Next base: position 58,301 of record JAMFQS010000014.1, read on the forward strand.
TCAGCCAGACATTCCGCCTCTAACCACCGCGATGCAGTCCAGAGGGGGTGGGGGCATAAAATGGGGAACCTACTTCTCCCAGTGGTGGATCTCGTACTCATATTCATCATCCCCGTGGTGTCCCGGTCCCGTCCCCATATCAGGCAGCGTCTTCCCCTCCTCCAACGCGCCGGCGAACTCATCCTTCGAGACCGACCCATCGCTGTCGGCGTCAAACATCGCCAGCAGCTCCCCCAGGATCTCCTCCCGCCGCTTCTCGCTCACGTCCTTGTTCGACTCGTCAAAGAGGCCGTACGTCGCTAGCATCTCCTCGGGCTGCCACACGCCGTCGCCGTTGAAGTCATGGAGGGAGAAGAAGGAGGCTGCGTCCCAGTGGTCGAGGTGGTGCTCCTCTGTTGCACGAGCGGGGTGTTAGCATGGGGCCGCTGGCGGGACAAGGGGAAGGGGACAAGGCAAGGAGAGGTGGGTCTGTGGTGTGCGACTTGCCGGCCATGTGCTTCGTCATCCAGTTCGCGTCGGCTGGGACGGCAGGCTCGTGAGACCCGGAGTGGTCGCCGTGCGCGCGCGCGACGGCCACGAGGAGGGCGGCGGGGAGGAACGAGCGCATCTTGGTGAGATCGGAGGGGCGGCGCGTTTCGAGACGGAAGGACGGACGGACAGGATCGGAGGTGGGGGTGGGCCGGATTATTGGAAGCGGGGAAGACGGGTATTAATATACTCGGTCTTGAGGCGGCGTGTTGTTGCCGGAGTTGAGGCCGACCCCGTTCAAGGCACAGGCACACTGCAGGGGTGGACCTCGGCGGTACGTACCCCGGCAACTCAGGCACATGCGCGAGCCCACACAGCAACTGTCGTCATTAATTCCCGACCTCGCCTTCCAAACTCACCCCAACCACGCCGGCCAAACTTTCCTCCACGCGCCCGACACGCGCCCCCTCGAAACCTTGCAAAACCACACATCGCTGCGGGTCCTTCGTCGGCCAACAGTCAACAAGGGCCGGACGCGCCACGCCTATCCTAAAGGCGCCCGCTTCCTTTCCGACCACGCACCGCCGGCATCAGACTTTATCCCCGATACGATGAGCCGGTCGATAGAGCAGAACCTCCTCTCGCTGATGCCCACGCACGGGCCCCAGCTTCCGCACCGTCTTGTCGATACGGCACGGACGCTCCTCACGCAGTCGCGCCAACGGGCGAGCACCCTCAAGGCCGACGAAGAGGTCGCGCGGATGTATGCGTGCGCCCATATCGCATGCGAGAGGTCAGTCGCAGACCCCACTGCCCGGCGACAGCTTCCCTCGACACGCAGCCACTAACACACACACACCAGGCTCAAGATTCCCCTCAACCTCCCCCCCATCGAGGCCCGCCCGCCCATCCCGCCCCGCGTCTACCAGCGCCTCTTTACCCACCTCGACAACATCCTCCCCGGCCGCCAGTCGCGAGTCAAAGGCCCAAGCATCTACGCCTCCAAGGTCCCCCCGTCGAGCCCCCGCGCCCGCACCCCCGAGAACCACCCGCCCCTAGGCAGCGCCGTCAAGCGCTCCCAGCCCCGCGCCCTCGACCGCTCCGTGTCGCGCTCCGCCTCGCGAATCACGCCCCGCCAGATCACCGTCGTCCACACGCCCTCCAAGTCGACTAGCAAGGGCTTCGTGGGGCGCGTCGACCCCGGTGTGGGGCTGCACCCATGGATCCGCGGCGTCCTCGGCGTGCTGATCAGCGACCTGCGCCGGCAGAAGTGGGGGAAGATTGTGCTAGCGGGGGTACAGCATGTCGTTGCGCCGCGGAACAAGAGGACGGGGGACAAGTGGGTCAACGAGCACCTTCCCGCTGCCGTTGCGGCCGTCTTTGCGGCGTCCATGTTCGTCGTGGACGGGGTTATCGAGGGGCACCAGCCGCATGCGAAGGAGGACATGGCGGAGAAGACGGTCGATGTCATGAGGCGCGCGAAGAGGGACCTAGACGTCAAGGGGATGTCGGACGACGAGTTCTGGGACGGGTGGTCGCCGCTGCACGTGGGGGACGTGCTGCACGGGATTGACCGCGTCGAGACGGAGTGGGGGCATGCAGAGTGGTTCGACGTGCTGGTCGAGATGGCCGAGACGCAGCGCGACGCGAGGGCCGATGAGGATCCGGGGGCGCTGGTCTCGGGGGGCAGGTCCAGGGAGCCCGGGGCGCGCGTGCGCAAGGCGGACACGATGCACCTTGAAGCGTACAACTTCTTGAGTCGTGAGGCGCGAGACGCGTACGGGATGTGGAAGGAGGGCGTCATGGCGAGGATTGCGCAGGCGGAGGGGAGAGGGGGCGGGACGAGTGTCGCGGGGGGCGAGTAGAATGCGGTCCTTGCGGACGTTCACTCTTGGGCGGAGTCGCCGGATATTCTGGGGACGGGGTTTGCATAGGAAAAAGCGCTGAGTTTGTTTGTCTTATACCCGGGTCTGGGCAGCGATGTTTGTTTTGTACATGGGTATGGAGTTGGGATTACACAGCGGGGAATCGGTATTCATGCATTGACTGGGATGACTCTGTAAAGTAGGATGTACGAGAGACGTGATCATATCGACCATCGCCAGTCTCTGTTACAAGCCAACTCCCAACCGTGACGGTTTCCTAGACGCCACGCAACCCCGCTTCCGAGGTCCGGCAAGAGAGGCATTGCCTTCTTCACTCTTGGGCCACGTCCCCAAAGTCTTCCGGGTCCTCCGTGTCGTCTTCAACTGCAGCTGAGATGACAAGGTCGACACAAGACTCGTAGGTCTGCCCCTGTCCGAACCAGTACCATTGGATGACCTTAGCCAAAGCTCGTCAGCCCTCTCTCCTAACTCCGATGCCACGCAGGCTAGACCGCGAAGGGGAAGAGGCAGGAGCAGGGGAGACTCACGCAAGCACCGGGCTCGGAGCACTTGCCCCCAAGCTCCGGGATCGTCACGCTAAAGTTCGTCTCGTCAAGTGGCAGATCAGGGAACTTGTCGCCGTCCGCATACCCATCTTCCCAGATCTTCAACTCCTCGAGGACCTCATTCCGCGTGGTGTCAACGACGCTAACGTTGGCGTATCCCACGTGCGGGATCCGGATAAACACCTCGATATCCACCACGTCCCCCGTAGAATACTCGCGCACGTTCTCAGTGTTGTCGTCGAGCTGGAAGCCCTTGCAGAGGTAGAGGTCGCAGGCCGAGGGGTCGAGGTCGAGGTCCCAACCGGGGCTGCGCATGAGGGCCTCGGGGTACGAGGTCGGGTCGTCGATATAGAAGTCGACCATGGCTTGGCCGCAAACTGCGGCGGTGGCGGGGCCGGGGGTGCGGGTCTCGGGGGAGGAGACCATGCCGTGGGAGGCGGCTAGAGCCACGAGAGCCGAGACGGGGAGGACATCTTTTGGGGTAACTGTGTATCGAGTTTACGGCTTGAGGGGATCTGAGGGTGTTCTGGCTTCGCCGTGATGGTTGTCGCGAGGGACGCTGGGATATACCATTCTTCCGCAGCAGGCTCACTTACACGGGACCCATACCGCCCGTTTCCCGCCGTATTGTGCTTATGCTCAACTCACCTAGAACCGAGACATCCCCCATGGACGGGTACTCAAGATGAACACACGCTCTCTGGGCGTCCGAGCGTTATGGATCCTGTGTCCGAAGCAGTCTATATGAATCGACCCCGGACCGTCCCTGCGCCTCCCCCTCGCAAATCGGCGTGTCCAGTCACACTCTTTACTCACCATCCCGCTGCTCTAGTTTGAACGTCAACAGCTGCCGCGCAGAAGGAGCCCCTGGAGGCTGCCATGATTGGCGAGGTGCTAGGCTTCGATATTAATCGGGCGTCCGCGGGCGTCGGAAGAGCACCTATCCGTGTCATTCCTATATTGGCGGGACCTACAAGGCGAGTCGTTGGGCAGAGATCGTCCACTGGAGGAGAAAGTAGAGTCCCCTTTATAGAGCGAGGTTGTATGTGATGAACGCCGTGTTTAGGCAAAAACCAGAGGTCGGACGCAGATAGATTAACAGAAAAACCAAGGTCGGATCCTGACTGACGCATGCCAGGAACGGTGCAGCCCCGAAGAGGCACCTCCGGCCTCTTACCTCTCTGTGGCATCCGCAGCGGAGATCCGGTCTTTGACCTTGTATGGACCGCCCGGCCGCTAGACTTATGTCCCGCCGGGACTCCGTGCCGTGACCGTGGAGACACCGCAGGTCCGTTCGACATCACCCGTGCCAGATAGTCTAGTTTAACGATCAAAGCTACTAGGGGGTGAGTCTGTTTCCAGGAGCAAGCTTGCGTCTCGACGTCTGTTTGTCGGGGCCCTGCCCCCTGCTGTCGGTTGATGTCCGCACTTCCAGAGACGACCTCGATCGAGCATACAGGGAAGATACTGAGAATCAAGTAGTACGAGGCAAAGAATCCAGAGCAACAGGTCTGTAGAATAACTTCCAAAGGGTATACGGGGTCAGCTAGTCTAGGCATGCTACACTAAAGCAAACGCGGCGCTCACCAAGACACATATCGCAAACTCCAGGATACGACCTCCGGTCACTCGCTCCCTCCTCCCAAGAAAAACTATACCCCTTACGCCTCGGATCCAGTTCTCCTGATGCCCCGGGGACCGACAAACGCCGGCGCCGGCGCCGGCGCCGTAAGCCTCCCCGGCGAGAACCCGCTCGCCGCCCCCCTGATCCAGCTACTCACTCGCCCATCAGCACTCCCGCGTGCAGCCCCACACCCGGAACCGTCCTTGAGGTGCTCCACTTGGACGGCCGGCGCCGCCGAGCCCCACTTCTCATCCTCGTCGTGGACGCCCGGCGGCGGGGGCCGGTCGTAGACAGAGGCGTTGTAACGCTTACGCCATTTGAAGGCGAAGATGCCCAGAGCTATCAGGATCCCCAGGCCGCTTTTTTTTCCACGTTAGGTTCATCTCTTGTTAGCGAGTCTTACATGATGGAAAGTAGCAAAGAAATGGTTGGTAAGGAAGCGATGGGGCGAGACGTACCAGCTGCGCCAAAGATAATGCCGCCCACTCGCCCGCCACTCAGCGATGGTGAGGCATCTTCACTGCTGCCCATCCCCGCCGCGCTCCCGGAGGTAGCAGTCGGACCCGCGTGCGTGGCCGTCTCCGTACTGACTTCATCCCGCGCGAGTGAGCTGAACACCGCCGGGGCGGTCTCTGAAAGCGTCGCGGAGCCGGGTCTCCTCTGTGCTCGTGGTCTGCGATGCGGCTTGCTGGGGAAGTGCCCGGCCCCTGATTTACCGTCGCAGAAGGCGGTGGTGTGTCTGTGGAGGGGTCTGGCGCGACGGCGCTTGGAGATTCGGCTGGTCTCGAGGGATCGACGGGCTGTGACTCGAGAGGTGCCGACGCCGTGGGCGTCTCTAACCCCGGCGCCGTCTCCTCGGCACTGGTGCCAGCCGGCTCGTCTTCCCCGTTAAAGTCGCTCTCCGAGTCCGAATCAGACAGAGAATCGCCATCGTCTGAGTCCGGGTCATCGCCGGACTCCGACTCAGAGTCTTGTCCTCCCAGCCCGGTCTCGTCGCCCAAGCCCGCGTCCGATCCCTCATCTGCATCCTCTGCTGTCTGGCGCTTGTTGAGTTTGTCGAGAAGAGCCAGACGCTCTGGGAAAGTCCTCGGTTGCCTTGATCATGTTAGGAGTTTGGCTCGAAGTGGACGTTGACCGGGAGTAGCTTACCGCATTGTGGCTTACACGGTGATTAGGAGGGATGCGGGCTGCCAGACGACAGCGAGTTTTGCTGTCTCACAGAATATATGTCCTTGAGCGAAAAGTGGACAAGGAAAATGGAAACGATCTCTACGCAAACTGAATAGGCGCGGAAACAAAGGCGTATCTGTAAGTAAGAGCGGGAGGAAAAGCCGGAGCCAGAAGATCACGGAGCGAGACTACTTGACATCACACCCGCTCAAGACGAGACGAACCCATATCCCCGATCCGACAACAGACCGGTCCGGCCCTCCATCTTCCGTTTGCCGAAAGCAAGACGTTGCCCCGAAACAGCCCCACGCGGCTTCAGCCGTTTCAGCTCGGACCTACCGCGGCCCCGGCACCTGTCAAATCCCGGTGCGGATCTAATCGCGAGTATCCACTCCTATTGTTAGTATCAGACTCGGAACGTTTTGCCCGGGGGGAGGGGGGGGGGGGGGAAGTCTCATACAAGTCATGGCGTTGAGTAAAAATAACGACGTCGTGCAAAGTGGCGTAGCGTGTAAGTGAGAAGGCTGATGTCTGCAGTCGCCGCCAGTCCATGACGGCATCACTCCCACTTCAGGCCGGCCATGAGCCCCCAGCCTTACCGTCGCGAACAGATTGGACTCAGGCGGGACGATGACTCTCTTCCACATCTTCTTTCGTTGATACAACCGACCCCGAAAAGGAACCAAAACCGACATCACATCCTCCATCTCTCTTCAAGCCAGCCCCTGAAGACCAAGGAGGACCCAACCCTCAATACCTTGAGCTTAAGACCAGACCTTGCCGCATATAAAGCCCCGTGCTCGTCCTTGAGGTGCCTCCTGAGGCTATGCTTCCCTCCAATAGCTGTATCGCAGTGGAAGCACTCAAGAAGACCTCGCTAGGAACGCCTTTCTTGCGGTTATGGGACCGCATATGCCTACAGACATCTATCTTGTAGGCAAGCCCCTTGCCGCATCCTACCCATGCCTCGGGCTTTTCCATCTTGCGTATTTCCCGCCTGATTGACGTCGTAAGCCCCGTTCGGCAGGAGTCTTCCGTGCCTGGCTTACATTGGCCGGGAAGCTCGCTTCCGCCTCGTGCGCTTCTGCGGCCTTCGTGGCTCGTGTGTCCCTGGAGTGGGTGTTGAGATAAGTCGTGGCAGTTCTGGCGGCGAGGGTGAAGGCCAGGGGATACTATTCGACACTTCCGGGGTGTACGCCTGTTGTGCTGCCCCCACCACACGAGTATCAGAGCAGCTAGCTACTACAGGGAGCGCGGGGAAGCCCATCACAGTCTGGTAGTATGGCGGCGTTAGTGTACTTTGGGCATATGGGTTGAATTCGAGGAAAGGGAGGTCCCAATGAACCGGTATAGCCACTTCCTGCCCGCCCGGTACGAGACTTCCAAAGCCTGTCCCTTTCCCATACGTCTGCCAATATGAAAGCAAGTTGGAATTGTCCAGCACGCTTTGTATGGAATATTTGTCTTCGGAGCTGCTTCTTGGCACGCCAAGGCCAGCGAAGCTGCTGAAGATCTGGTCGGTGTAATCCATCGTGGACATTCCGGGCAGCAAACCTTTCCGCTACCTGCGAAGGTGATAGTTCTTCTTGACTGTCTTTTGCACTCTCGGGCAGAGTGAGGCTGAATTTCTCAGAGATCTTCTAGATTGCAGATGGTGACTGAGATCTGGACCTTGTTCAGACGTATCCAGGTCCGAACATTGGCTGCTCCGTGACACCGTCAGTCTCCATTGTTCGGAGATGGAAAGAGGATACAACATGCTCGATCATGTTGATCAATGGGCAATCCAAACAACCACTTCTCGCCCCAGCTCATATACCGGCGGACAGAGCATGCGTGATTCGGATCCATGCTAGTGTTGACCGGATGAAGAATCTAGTCCAGAGCTTTTGAAGCTGACTGCACCTTAGAAAATGATCAAGTAGTAAAAGAGAAATCGGACCCTGACCGGTCGAAGCCTGATTCATCTAGGGAGTCAACATCTTACAGCTGACCTGACTGCTTTGAGGGCGACGGATACTATCGAGGTGCCATACAGGTCGATGCTCGACTCACTGAGTAAAATGGACGATCTTCCAATTGCAAGACGGATACAGACCTCGAGATTCGACCCTGTTCAGCATTACAAGTCCACCCTCGTATAAAGACGACGGCATTCTTAGAGCTCAAGCAGCGAGCATGAGAGGCCACGGCGTCTGCGTTGGTCTGCCTATCTCGGGAGGTCAAGTTAAACCGACGGCTTCACTAAGCTTCTACTGAAGTGGACGAGGTAGAAGTGAGCAGCCCCAGGCGCCCGCTCTTCACTTATACGGCACATGTAAAAGCTGGCTCGTTGGGCATACCATGCGAGAAACGAGCGTTCAGCTTGAGTTAGCATTCCTTGGAGGTACTAAATCCCCGCTTGGATGAGTCTTTCGGGAGATACACGCGGAATTTAGTCCCTGGTTGCTATCCAAGAACTCCAGTCCTTGCGAGAACAAGCGCTATCCTCTCCGTGGGAGTCGCGAGCTTACCCTCGACACACCTATCGCCCGTCGGTATTCAATCATGGGACTAAGAACTTGCTGATAGCATCTGATGTCGGTCCAAACACCCTCCCCGGTCTCTCACGCCCTCCCCCAGAAGCTCCCTTTGCACAACCGGGGCTCTCCCGCCCAAGCACTTTGCTCCCTGGCAGTGTGCGTTCCCCGGAAAGAAAGAGCAAGGATGAAAGGAGCAAGGCCCCGAAGCACAAGCGAGGAGGTGATCAAGCCGGGATAACAGGCTGTGGCTCTCGCCTCTGCTATCCTAGTCGTATCGGCGCCACGATGCGGGCGGAAACGACGGGGCTAAGGCGAGAGGCGAGAACTCTCGGGATAGGCGAGGTGGACATATACTTTAGGCACTACGGAAAGGCCAGAGGTCCAGGCTCACTGGACTTCTTCGGAGCGTGAAGTGGTGCCGACATTAAAGATATATATAAGCCGACATGGCATCTATCTACTCCCGCCATCCTACAGATTTCGATTCTATCCTCTCCAAATATGCAGTGTCCCCGACCCAGTTCATACTAGACAGCCAACCCAGTGAGCTCAAGAGAACAGCACTCCCGTTCATTCACTTACATTCACTCATCTCTTCATGACCCCATTCATGAGAGTCCTACTAATCTGTCGCATAAAGCTACCGCAAAGTCTCGAACGACGTCTCCGTAACTAGCTCCGCTATCTAACCCCCCCTTTCGAATCCTCTACTCGGCGGAACCCTGAGGCCGGGGTCAAAGCATGACGCAGGCCCCACACACACTCGCTCGGGTGCGTCAGTCCCCAGCTTCAAGGTGCGGGGCGGAACGCTTGTGCTTGAGACGCGCTTCTAGCAACACGCCCCTAGGTTACTGCTGCCCCATGTTGAGAGCTGAGATGAGAAAGAGGTTACGAGGCTTCGACCACGGAACCGCCCAGACCGCGACGAATCTAGAAGGCGGAAAGGAGGCAACCCGGACAAGGAAGACCTGTCATCGGTGCTTCCGCGTGTCTAAGAACACGGCATAGACAGCTCTCGAACATGAGATGGACATGCCGGCATACCTCAAAACACCCTCCCACCCCCGAAGCCTCAAGGAACCTTCACGCCCCACTCCCAGACCATTAGCACACACTCCACGAGGCCGGCCCCGAGACGCACCGACGATACCAGTCTATGCAAGCCTCCGTCAGCCCACGGGGAGTGCGCGGAAGAATACCCACTCCACGGGATGACTGTCAGCGCGGGGGATGCCCGGCCCCGGCCCCCCGGCGCCGGCC
>JAMFQS010000014.1:67785-166671 GCA_025503055.1 Sordariomycetes sp. B11D1
CCCCCCCGGGGGTGGGGGGGGAACAATACCCACCCCACGGGTTTATGGTCCGGGGGGGGGTTGCCCCCCCCCCCCCCCCCCCAAGCGACGTCCCGCACGATAAGCTTTCCTGCAAGCGGGGGGGTTGAGAATGATGCACAGAACGGACGAAACTCGGGACCGGCAGATGCAGGGCCCCGTCGGGTTATGCCTCGCGATTGGACCCGCCCAGCCCGCAAGGTTGCCTGATGAGCAACGCATGCAGGACGGGAGCTCGCTCACTTCCGGCTTCGGCCCCTGCCTTCCCGTGGACATGCCCTCGCCCTGGGAGTAGGACGAGAGAGAGATTGTGGGTGGTGAGATCTGTGTGATGACTGCGAATCTGACGTCCCAGCCCCTTACCAGCCGCCGTTCCAAAACCGGCTCGGGAGGCGGGTCACCAACTTCACGGGCGTCGCCACCCCCCAACAAATAAGATCCTGGAAATGGAGTATGAAGAACACCAGGACTCAAAAGGGACCAGATGAGATGCCAGAAGCTCAGCGGTTCGGCGATCAGATGAGTTGAACTTGGGCGAGGTCCTGCGACCACCACACCACATCAGATGGAGGAGAAAGGATGACGCCGGCGGCAGACTTTCCGGCCGGGACACCCCGTCCCCAATATTCATGCGACGAAAAGTTCAAAGAAGAGCGCAATATGGGATGTACAAACGCTCCCTGCGCCGCGCTAGATTCACTCGCAGGCAAAGAGAAGTCCCGTCCTGTCCAAGCTGGCCGATGTGCCCCGAGTACTCTAGCCACCTGACTACGGCACCGCCCGCCATAGTCGAGATAAATATGTGGTTATTCTAAGCTCACTGCTTCCGGCTGTTCCCCCGGTGCTCATACGCCCTCGTTGCATGGCTTAGCCACGCGTGGTAGGGGGCAACTTACACGGCGCCACGCGCCCCGATCCGAAACCCATCCAGAGAAACAAGCCCGAACATCTTCGTGAAGGTGGCCTGGGTACAAATATCTCTTGCCCCCCCCAAAAAAAAAGCCCCGCGTATTGCGGGGTGTTGCAAATGTACTCGGGCATCTCGGTCCATGCCGGTTCCGAGCATCATTCGCCTCCGATGGCGATCGGCGGGACGGCACTTGGTTCGCGGAGATGACAGGGTTAGCACGGAGCAGCGTTCGTGGAACCCAGCGAGGTCAATCGTTTAGCTGGTTCATGCGTTCCACTGTTCGGGTGGCCAGAACCAGTCACTCATTTGTAGGTGCATCCCAAAAGATGGGTATCTTCGCGCAGATGGGAAAGCGGACGCCCCAGGCTAGTCTTAGACATAGGATTACAACGATAAGATTCTTTCACAGGGATAAGCGTCTCTGCTGTGCTCGTGTAAAACAGTGGTGCAATGGGACACGACAGCGGCTGTACCTGTCACACGTGCGCTCGTTGGGACAAGTAGCAGAGCGGAGGCACGAACGTGGATCTGCCATGAAAACACCGAACGGGCGAGACACTGAGATACAGGTACGCCAACAGACATGGAGTTCCATCCACCTTTTCAGAACTTTCCGGCCACATGGACGAGGTTGATTGTTGGGCAAGGAAGAAGGCACGGAAACCCACCATCCGGCTTGTTCTCGGCCCCAACGTCGAACAGCCCGTCCAGATAAGATGCCGACGGACCCTGACTCCGATCTTCATGCACTAGTCACCTAGAATGCCGTGACGCGAGCCACATGGCCGGGTAGTGAGATCTCCCGCTAGGTTGGCGTGGGCCAGAGGAAGGTCATCGCCGTTCTGGGGAAGCAATGGCATCGGGTCTCCAAGGCGGATCGTGGCCGGGGGAGGCGTAATCTCCCGACAGAAACAGGGTTGGTGATCTTTCCACGTCCCGATGTCGACGGGGTTTGATCGCTCGGTGAAATGCCGTCTGTTCTGTTACTATGGAAGACCACATGAGATGGGAGGGTGCTTAGTGGACGGGCCTGATCTTTATGCTGAGACGTGCGGCGTCTCGGGCTTTCGTGCCACTGACAATGAACGGGAACTGGTGGACAGTGAGTGAGAACGTGGTGGAATGTGCGCTGAGAAGGCCCATGGAAAAGCATCGAGATGCGCGTAGACCCGTGTGTATCCGGCCCTCAAAGCGCCCGCTAGGCACTACCATGGCCTCATGTTATCTGGTTCGGACCATCAGCTGGAGCCGATGGTGATGGGATTGGGGGTTTGACATGGGCATAATTCGCAGGAGCCAAACTGCCCTCATCTCAAGTACTAATGGATGTGAACTAACTATCGTGTTAGCAGAGGATCATTGAGCCCGCGTTTTCGAGTCGCTGTTGACAATTTTCCGCCGTGACAAGCCAACCGGATGTGCTCGAGACTCACCTTGAACTGGATCGGGCAGCCCATCACACCGCAAGTCCCACCCCGTGGGAAAGAGGCGCGGGCGGGCTTGATGCGCATGCACCGCGACGGCAACCCACCCCATACTCGGCGAGGTAGCCTTCGCTTGGCGACGGGTAACCTTGGTCGAAGGATCTGGTATCCGCGACTCTGCTGGCCGGCGCGGACGGATAGGGTTGGTGTGCTGAAACTAGCCCAGAACCGGACAGCCACCGAGCTGTGGCCTAGCGGGACCATGGGAGGCGACGGGCGTCTTGTGAGCCGATGGACATGCGAGGTTCCTATTCCATCAGAGTAAGGCGCTGCTCCACAAGAAATAGCGGACGTCTCCCGCTCATGAACCATGCTTGACCCACCCCCTTCACCCGCGGCATCTGACGCCCTTGCAACCTCGCATCTATCCGACCGCAGACCCGCTAAAGGGGCGCTCGTCACCCTCTCAGCCCTCCAAGCCACCCCCGAGCCTAGCACTACAACCCCACCGGCGAGAAAACGCCCAAACGACCAACCAAACCATCCCATCCATCCTCATCCCTGCCAAACAAGGCTTCCAGAAGGAAAGGGCGTCGCCCTCTCGACTTTAGCCTAATACCCCCTACCAGACTCCCCACCACCGGCCGATCGCTTGTCCCGTTTCCGATACCCCTGCAGGGTTCATAGCGTCGCATGTCCTCTTGTCACTCCGCTCGGAAATCCCCCGTTGGAGATCTGCGGCTGCGACGTCCGCCTGTAGGTGTTTTGATGAAGGGGCGCTGCACGGAAGCGCTGAGGAACCTTTGCACGGACGTCGACGGGCCTCGGATTGATGAGCCTGACCTGCGCCGAGTTACGCTAACTCTGTCTGGGTCTGGTCTCACGTAAAGTCCGGCGCAGGGAAGGTGCTGCCCCGCACCGCTGATGGGCAGGGAAGGTGTGAGCGGCCGTCCCCCGCCATGTGCCGTAGAGTGGCTGTAAAGTGCAAGTGCAAGAGGCGTCCGAGTCGCGTGGTCCTGTCGCACCTGCCACGCCCCTTTGTTCTGCATGCAGGCCTGACGCGCGCCGGCCGAAGGAGATGCGGGCCTGCCTGCCACCGCCTCAGTACGTCATCATACCACCACCTAGTCTCTGCGTGGCGCACGTAGTGCTCCGTCTCATTTTGGAGCGCCGGATATGTGATGTGATCTCACTCCTCCTCCGCACGACTGTCGCGTTGGGTTGGGTTGGGTTAGTCTAGATCGCACACCCTTCACACCGACGGCCGCTATTCGCTATCGGCGCATAAACTTGGCCTCCCGCTGGTGCAACACAAACCAAACTTTCATCTCACCTGCCCCTGGCTCCAAAGTATCTCCCAAGCGCAAAATCGAAACGACAATTATTATCAGCTACCGTAAGTGCGGCCCTCGTCCCTGGCATCGGCCCACAGTCCCGAACGGAGAATACAATACCTAAGGTGTTTGTTCGCACGGGGCAGGTGAACTCACCACAAGTTACGGGATGCCACAGTACCGATAGATTACCCTCCTTCCCGCAGATTAACATGCGAATCGTTCTTCACAAGTCCGTGTTCCCCGTTCCCGATGCCATTTCCGTATTAGCGCGTGTACCGGCAGTCCGTCCCCCGGCCTCGACCGAGAACAATACGCTGCGATGCTTCAACTTTCACTGGACACTTTGTTCCCACATTTCTATTTTCTGTCGATACCTGCGCTAATCTGTCATCCTCGCTTTCCCATTCGTGACATGCCTCGGAGTGGACATAGCAAAAGCCTGCGACCACTCTCCCCGTCTGCCGAAACCGCCCGCGGGCCGACCCCACAAAGCTGAACAGGGGTCCGCGTCACGCAGACCCCATTTCCCCACCCAGGCCCATGTCCCAGAGAGGCAATTTTCCTATTTATCCGGCACGTGGGGTAAAATAGCCGGCGAATCACTTCCCCCTCTCTCGACGCGCAAGCGTTCGCGCTAGTGACAAGCTTAGCTCCGGAGGGCGAGATCGCTTCTGCCGAGGAGACCATTGAGTCTTGGCGCGGTATTTTTGTGGAGCTCGGGGTTTGTGTCGGTCGGGAGCGGGAGACCGGCTTGTCTATTGTCAGGCCGAAGGGTCTTGATTCAAAAGACGATATTCATGTTCGTAATTGTGATGCACACAAGTCTTTGAGCTTATACGAGTTGTACGATACCAGTCCTGGAGGCTGGAATCTCCGCTCTCTTGACACCGTCCCGCTCGGCGCTTACCGAGTTGGCACTAGCTCTGTATCACAAGACGTTCTCCTCTTATCCCGGCCCCTGGCCTTCGAAAACCCGAGGACGACGAGGTATTGCTTAATTCGTATGACCTTGGGCGTTGCAATTCCAGGCGGTGGATCCCGGCAGAGAGCTCCGGCGCCAGGATCTGACCACGCTTACGCTTTGAACAGGGGCATTCCAAGCTGTCTGTGGTGTTCCAGCTCCTTGACAATATCGGCATGGGATCATTGCATCTGTGCGTGCTCATCCCCTCCACTTTTCGTCTAGTTGCATATGCGAAGGCCCGTTCCAGCTTTTGAGGGTCCCATTGTGAGTAGTCTGGTGAGAGTATTCAACTATCGTTGCTGCATCTGCTACTTCGTCATGTATCCTTTGTCATTCCTCCCGAGCCTTTGTCGGCTTGCCTAGCCCCAGCCAACTCCTTCGTACCCCTGTTCACATGGTGGGAGAGGCTAAGCCAAAGAGACTCGAGAGTAACATCGCAAGCCTCGTTTTGATCCAAGAAAATGGGTTCATGCTTCCCTGTTAGCGCTAGTTAGAGGCCGGCACCCGGGTGTCTTCCCCCAATTTCGACGTAGCATCACAAAGCACCTTATTCCAAATGCGTCAGGGGATGTGTATCTCAGAGCTATCCTCACCAGTGCCGTGTAATGCGCCCGGATGCCTTGCACCCGATCCTTCCAATCGTATCTTTCGTTGCCTTCTAGGGCGGTTTCTGAAAAGAAATTAATGAACTTTGACCCGCATTACGTCGTACTATGACGCTGCGGAGGACACGAAAATGTCCACTTCAGTACATCCTGCTTGCCTTTTCTCCGAGATGAAGGATCCTACGAGGGAGGAACTAACATCTCATGTGTGGACATGTTTAAAGGCCACTTTCGAGGCTCAAAGGTTCGGTACCGAGCTTACCTATGCACACGAGGCACCGTAGGAATGGATCAGCGCTGTTCCGATGGGAACTCGGTCCAGCTCCCGGACAGCAGGTGCGCTCACTTCATCAAGAACTCTGGGCGCAGGACCCCAGGATGAAATGCGGGGAGTGGAGACGCACCCCTGAAGGACACTTCGGCAGGGGCTCCCGTCGAACTGTCCGCTGCGGGCGGTTAGCGCGCTGCGAAGGTGGTGACTTAATATCGGGACCCAAAGTATCGAGGTGGGCCGGCGGTCATGGGGCGTGCGGTTAGATGGCGGTGGCGACATGACCAGCATTCCGCGTCTAAAGGGAGGCGAGATGTTCAGATCATTTCGTGTTGATGGACGGTTCGTTAAACTCGAGGGGAGGCGTATGATATGGCAACATGTAAGTGTGATAGGTATTGGGTGTAGACGCCCCGAATACGCATGGGAAATTCCCGCACCAAGCGCGTCTCCTCGTCAATATCAAAGGCCAATGTTTAGCTGCTGGGGACTGAGAACTCCACTCCAAGCCTCAAGTGGGACCAAGCTCCATACGATACCGGCGATGGCAACCGGCAAGGTTCTCCACAGCGCCCACCTTTGTTTCGGTTTCAGTGTGGACCATCCCCGTCCGTTCCAAAGCCGAACCTCATTCTTGAAAAAAGTGGAAGACAAAACAGAAGCGCGAGGCGTGACTAGCCAAAAGGACGGCACGTACACAATGTCAGCCACCCACTTGTTAATGTATGTACGGTAATGTGGACCGGGCAGTCCTTGCTTATCATTTAGTGTCCACTGAGGAGAACGCCGGGGGCGTAGTGTATCTTGTCATAGTTGATTCTCAATGGTCGATGCGAGAGGTTGCACTGATGTTGACCGCTTAGATGCGCAAGATCTCGAGAAGGTTTTGGACAGTGGCAATCTAAGCCAGCATCCATTACCACCATGGCTCGGTACTTCTATGTGGTTCGCGGTCAATTTATACCTAATCTCAAGCATGGTCCGATGGGGAAATGACTTGTAACGAGCCAAACTTATGGAAATCCTGGTGGCAAGCCGTTGCATACAAAGCCCATCGTTATCGCCACGTTGATACCGTGTATTTTGCAAACGAGGTGTCATCAAGAGTCAACTGAAAATCCCAGACGTATCCCAATCATAATGGTTCTAAGATCATGCGATTTCTTCGTTCACCTTGTCGGCTCAAGGGTGATGACCAAGAACGTGAACTAGGTGTGCCATGACCAGCATATTGCAGAATGCTGGGGACTGTGCCTTGTATATCTGTAAGCAGTGAAGCCCGCCAAGGCATGCGCTTTCTTTGGGTGATTCGGTCCACTGGACTCTGTTTGCCGTGTAGGATCTCGTTTCGATTGGGGCTCGGATTATGTTTCCTTCCGCAACCGAAGAAAAGTATTGGTTGAGCTCACCGACGTGCACACAGAACCGACGACGGTGGCCACACTAGTTACCAATTCCTCTTTCCTCTTGTTGCGGTCGGTGTGATATCATGCAGAGGCATGTGCCCCTTCCTCCTCGACTCAGGGAAGCGACGACTGCGGGGGTCTGCATCAGGCCGGGTGCACTGCATGGGGGTGGGGCAGAATGGGTGGGGAAGGACAGGGTTTGCACCCCGGCTAGCGCCATCGCACCTGCAGTTCCACCACTGAGGGACCCGGATAGACGGTGGTGTGGAGCCGAAGACAACAATCAGAGGGAGAAGCGGTCCGATAGCCGAGCCTATCACGCCCTGGTAATCTGTTGACTTCTGGACGCGAGGTACGAGAGTAATTACTTTCGCCGGTAGGAACATGTTGCGTGCTGTGTCGTGGGAAAGCCGCTTCATTTACGCGTAGGATGAGAGGCTTAGACGTGATGAGACCGGAGCCACGGAATCCTCGAGGATGGGAAGGTGGTCCGGCGAGCCAGAGGTCGGCTGGGCCTTCTTCGAGTGGGGTCGTTGTGCCTTCCACCTCGCAGAGCACGGATTGAACCGAAGAAACGCGCCAAAAGAGACAATGCTCCGTCGGCCAGATCCTTTTTTGGGAGGAGATCGACGCGAGACTTCGAACTACTATAAATTCCCCGCATACGATGACGCTTCGAGGCCACCGTCGTTCGGGAGCTCCTCCCGCGCCACTACCCCAGAGGATCGGCAGTTCCTGGCTCTCGCTTCCGGCGCAACGTACGAACGCCAGCGGGTCACGCAGCACAGCCTGGAGTCTTGGCCTGTAGCAAGCCCACTCGGTCTGCGTGCCAGTTCACAAGGTTTTCGGGGATGTTTTCCGGAACTAGACTGACCTTTTCCCGGTAGGGCTCGAGTGCCGGCGTTCCGTCGAGCCTTGATGTCCGCGCGATGGTGAAGGGCGGGTTCCCCGTACTTGTACTTGTAATTTTTTTCAGGGATGGACGGGCTGCGTGCAGCGGATGCGCTGTCAACCGCCCCCATTTTGCCGCGTCAGAGGGCAAATGCATTGCCGTGGACCTTCCACTTCGGCGCCATTCCAGAGGTTACTATACACAGGTTAAGATATTAAGAGGTGATGCCTAATAGTGGCTTTCCGAACCTTTAGTTATATCTTCAAAAAAGCTAGACTCCTTGTTATGTGCGAGAAACTACGGTACCCATTCGAGGCAAGGCTGCTTTGCGTCCAACGAGCGAGCTTGGCTTTTCGCAAAGAAACGAAGCTCCCGTTATTGGTATCTGTACCTCTGCGCCCCAGCCACAACATCCTCCGTTGCGGCAGTCCACATTTGGGAGGGCAAGAGCCGAGATCTCATTGCTACCCCGGACGTGAACCCGCTGGCCTTGTGCGAAAAAGGGGAGGAACTGTGGGGTCTTACACCCATGGACAGCGCGAAGCGTCACGATAGGAAGGCCAAGACTCTGCTACCCACCTGACACGTTCAAACCATCAGATGGCGCCTTTTTTTTTCCGCGACTCCAGCGTATTATCAAAACGGGGGGATCAGTATATGCCTACTCTGGAAAGCTCTCGGCCAAATAACCATGGTCGTATCGCCACATGGCTTCCGGTATTGATGAACTAACCAAACATCCACCCACTGGCTCACATTTTCGTAAATGCGGCCCCGCACGAGGCAAGGTGGCGATATGGAGAGGCGTATATTAACGACCCCAGCCTCCGCAATCTACAAGCCTGGCTTTGGTGTTGGAGGAGTGCGTATGCACGGGTCTGACACGTCTGTTTTTCTGGAACAGCTATAGCGACGCGACCCAGATATAGGTCAACCAGCGCTGCGTGTCAGCTGATATGAACCGCGGGGCTACCTTCAGCGAAGGGCCTACCTCGTATAGATCGCAGTCGTTTCGAAGAAGCTAATGGGAGATGGAGGCCCGCTCTTCCGGTGATGCTGTTCATTGCGGACATCCAAGACACCGCTAATGGCAGCTAGAATGCCTGAGTGCGGGAAGCTTCTGGAAAGAGGTTCTCTCAAAAAAAAAAGGTCTTCGGTTGAGTAAGCCCCATTTCTTCTGTTCAAACGGCCCGTTTGACCCAACCCAGCTTGTCACGCGGATCAGCGCCGCGGCTCTGTTCCTCTCTGAACCGTACGATATCCGGGGGTACTACGAAGTACCATTCTTCCGGCAGCCTAGCAGAATAGAGATCAAGTCCCGAGGCCCCACCGCCGTGGAGAAGGGCCACCGCCCCTCAGGTCCTCGCCCACTGCCAGGATCCCTGCAGCCGAACTAACCTTCCTCAATGTCCGAGGATTGCAACCCATTTGCGCGAGTCCCCACTACAGACTGAGGTTCTTCATCTCTCGTTGGACAAAAGTGCCTCCCCACGGCGGGGAAAGTCAGTGGGGAAATGACTCCGCATGGAACAAGAGGTTAAGGCCGACGCGACGCTCCTGGTATAAAGCTTCGATAGACCCAATTTTGTGTTCAGCGTTCGTGTTGAGAAATCGACGGCCCTATTTCTGCCCCCACAGCACACAGTCCCTCACACACGCCGTCATACGAACACGCTCCCGTGCCAGCGTCAACTCTGGCTCACGTCGAACTCCTATATTGCTAGGTCAATTAATTTAGGTGTGAGGGGGTTGATATCGTGGCTGCGGAAGATACTGCGGTTCTCACTTAGCAACCAAGACGCGGGGCGACAACTTTTACCAAGAAGTGCTGCTACACGCGGAGACCTCACTGGGCCGCCTCGTCGAACCATCTCCCGGCGACAATTTTACGACGACCAACGCGAAACGGGCCTCTCCTCGGGTTTAGTCTTCTCGCTGTTCATAAACTGGGCTAGCGCGGGTGATACAAACCCGAATCCACTGGCTTCGTCACTTGGACGGGAAAGGGCCGATCTCAACACGCACTTGGAGCCAGGACCAGCGTACCACCTCGAACTGGCCTCAAAAGCACTCAGCCTTCTCATACAAAAGGGGCCGGGCAGTAATAGGAGGACGAGTCAAGAAACTTAGGTCACACACACCGAACACACCGAACAGTCGGTCGCGACGACAAACGACGAACACCGACTCCGAGCCAGAGAACACGCCTACCAGGGGCTATTCCCGGTCTCAGTCGTCCAGACCCGAACCAGAACGAGCTCGATCATCTCTGCCACGCGTCTCACGCAGAGCGAGACACCACCTCCGACGAAGACGCCGGGCGATCTGCGAAAGGGGGCTCGGAAGAGGACTGATACTCAAGCCGAAGAGCATCAAGACCCGCCAAGATCGTTCTGTAGGTGCCTTTCACTGTTTCTTGATTTCCTCTTTCCCATTCCCTATCGCACTTACTCCCAATATGCCAACAAAGGCGAAAGGCTGGTCCGGACCGAGCAGGAGCCAGGCTCCTTCGTTCCCGCTCATAATGCCTGTTGCTATTGACAGGGGGCCCTTCCGCCCTCAATCTGGGCTCTTCCCCCACACCCTCCACCTGACACCCCACACCCCTTCCACCTAACACCCCACACCCTTCCCCCCGTTCCCATCGTTCTTTCCCGCCAGTCGAGGAATTCCGCGTGCTACCGCCACCCCCTACCACAGGCTGCAGCGCTCCTCCACAACCCGAACCCCGCTGTCCCATCTACTCTGTGTACCGACTCAGGAGGGTGTGCCCAACCTGGGGTGGCCCTGTTCGCGCGGGAACAGCGAACAAAGGTCCCGCTCGTCCCCAGCGACGTCGACCGCCTCACTCCCTGTTGCTCAGTACCTTGCTCGCACCTTCCCTCCCTCCGGCATGCTCAACTCCTGCCTTAAGGCCATCCCCACAGAATGACACATCGGTCCGCCCAAGTACCGCCTGTTGGGTCCTTGCGAGGTGGAGCCAACCCTCAGACCATACTACCTTTTGCCTAGCACGGGGGGAGCGAAGATATAGATACAACATCCCCCTCCACTTTGTCACTCCACCATCCCGCTGCTTTGACATTCAGCTTCTTCATTTTAGTCACCTTGATCCGGCTTCATACCGTCGCTGGCCTGCACTTCAACCAACTTCCTGCACTCATTCGAAGCCAGCCTATTCACCGCCTTGACCCTGTTCTCGTTTGATATTTTGAAAAGTTCAGTTCACAGCGACTAACAACCGCCAAGCTGTCTCAACACACCGACTCCCTGATCTATACTCCGGACAACATGTTGTCTAATCCACTCCACCGATTCTCTCCATACCATACCATGCCGTCAGGCACCCTCCTCTCGAACGGCCATGTTCCTAACCACCACATGCACCCCAATGCCCTCGAAGGGATGGGCCAAGGCCCCCACTACGCACTCCAGCAGCTCCAACAACATGTTGGTGTGGACCCTCACATGGGCCGGCCAGGCCAGTCGAAGCACAGGCAACATCCCTATGGCTCTTCCCGGGGGTCGGGGGCATCTGGCCCGATTCGGAGGAGGATCAGCCGGGCGTGCGACCAGTGCAACCAGCTGAGGACGAAATGCGATGGTCAGCACCCCTGCGCCCACTGCATTGGTAAGTCATGATATGGAAGCCGGGACGAGCTCAACAGCGGAAGAGATGGGCTTCGCTCGATGGCCTGGGACCACACTGACACACTCTTTCTTAGAATTCGGGCTAGGGTGCGAATACATCCGGGAGAGAAAGAAGCGAGGCAAGGCTTCGCGGAAGGACCTCGCCCAACAAGCTGCGCAGCAAGCCGCTGCTGCCGCCGCGCAGAAGGAATCTACACCAACAAGCGATAGCAACCAACCTAATGAGCAGGCGCCGAAAGCCTCGTCCAACAAGGTTATGCAGAAGTTACCGACTGACGTCCCGGTCAACACGGATCAAAAGGTCATGGCCGAGATGAATGAAGAGGCCATGCAGCGAAGCCAGAGGACTAGTAGCATGGAGAGTCTCGGCGATATTGGCGGCGAACCTCACATGGGACATCCCGGGCTAGAACGGGATCACCTCGACAACCCCGCCGCGCTCGACCTAAACGGGTATGGTAATGTTCACCCGGGATACGAGAGGCAGGGAATGGGCGCCATGATGAACGGGCCGCCTCACAACGCATACCCGCCCAATCAAGGCAACATGTCGAACTACTCCGAGCTTCCATATGGCATCCAGACTCAGAGCCCCACCAACTTCAACAACGCAACCTTCCGCATGGCGGCCAGTCCTATTGCCTCGTATCCAATGGGCGGCGAACCGGCTTCCCCTGGGTGGAACCTGCCCATGAACTCGCCGCCCGCCCATTTCCAGCCTCACATGGCGCAGCAGCCTACCTATGCTCAGTCTCATGTTCGCTACCCCGTCTTGGAGCCTCTCCTACCGCATCTGGGCAATATCATCCCCGCGTCTCTGGCTTGCGATCTCATCGAGCTCTATTTCGCGTCCTCGTCCTCGGCTCACCTTCACCCCATGTCGCCGTTCGTTCTCGGATACGTCCTGCGCAAGAAGTCCTTCCTCGATCAGACCAACCCTCGTCGATGCCAGCCAGCGCTCCTTTCCAGCATGCTCTGGGTTGCAGCCCAGACGAGCGACGCGCAGTTCCTTACCAGTATACCGTCTGCCCGAGGAAAGATTTGCCAGAAGCTGCTGGAACTCACTGTCAGTCTTCTGAAGCCGCTTATTCATACCCCTCCTGTCGAAACATCGCCAGTATCGAGCCCCGTTATCGACGGTGTTGCCCTCGGCGGCCTTGGGGTCGCGCTTCCGGGTACTATCAGTCTAGATGCGCTTTCCGGCGAATGTGGCGCTTTTGGTGCCGCCGGCAATCTTGACGACGTGATTACTTACATCCACCTTGCGACGGTTGTGTCCGCGAGCGAATACAAAGGCGCCAGCATTCGGTGGTGGAATGCCGCGTGGTCTCTTGCGCGTGAGCTGAAGCTCGGTCGCGAGCTGCCACCATCCCCGGCCTCGATGACCGAAGATGAGAACGGCGGGGCCGTTGGCCGTGGCATGGCTGGATCGGGGGCATCAGAGGAAGAGCGCGAGGAGAGGCGCCGGATCTGGTGGCTCGTTTACACCGTCGATCGCCACCTAGCACTCTGTTACAACCGGCCTCTTTTCCTTCTAGATATCGAATGCGATGGGCTCCTGCAACCCATGGACGAGACCGCGTGGCAGAACGGAGACTTTCACCTGTACGCCAACCCAAACACCGACCCTAGCGTACTTGGCCCCACTGGTGCGGAGGAAGTTCCCGGCCAGACCACCCGCATCCGTGGTCCACACTTTGAATGTACTGGACACAGTATCTTTGGCTACTTCCTCCCTCTGATGACTATTCTCGGCGAAATCGTCGACCTTCATCACGCGCGCAACCACCCACGCTTTGGAGTGGGCTTCCGTTCGGCTCGAGAATGGGACGAACAAGCTGCTGAGATCGCGCGTCACCTCGAGGCATATGAGCTTAGCCTGAAGCGGTTCGAGCAGAGCCACCGCCGCGGAGCTAACGCTGGAGATGATAAGACGGACCAAGGTGTGATTGAGACTACGGGCGAGCACGGCGTAGCCAAGGTAGACGCCGGGTCCCCTTCGGGGCACTCCACAAACTCGTCTAGCCGCATGACCGAGGGCGACATCCAGACGCGTATCGTGGTGGCGTACGGTACTCACGTCATGCACGTCCTGCATATTCTCCTCGCTGGGAAGTGGGACCCTATCAACCTCCTTGACGACAACGACCTGTGGATCTCGTCGCAGGGGTTCATCACGGCCACGGGCCACGCCGTCTCTGCCGCCGAGGCCATCAGCAACATACTCGAGTTCGACCCGGGGCTGGAATTCATGCCGTTCTTCTTCGGCATCTACCTCCTCCAGGGATCCTTCCTCCTGCTTCTCATCGCCGACAAGCTGCAGCTCGAGGCGTCGCCAAGCGTCGTCAAGGCATGCGAGACCATTATCCGCGCGCACGAGGCGTGCGTCGTGACGCTTAATACCGAGTATCAGCGCAACTTTAGCAGGGTGATGCGCAGCGCGCTGGCGCAGGTGAGAGGGAGGGTACCAGAGGACCTGGGGGAGCAGCACCAGAGGCGGAGGGAGCTGCTTTCTTTGTATAGGTGGACGGGGGACGGGACGGGGCTTGCGTTGTAACATTCTACTCTTGTCTTCTTTTGCTCTTACTGGGGGATGGCCGGGGGTTCGATTGCGACTGCGTTGGGAGATGGGCGGAGTCTTGCTTTGGGTAAAGGATGGGGGCGTACAGGGAGAGATATCACGGGATGGGCTTTTTGCGCGAGGTGTCTTCTGACTCGGTTTTTCGTGTTTATCGGCGGGCTAGCAAGTGTTTTGGGCTCTTGGTTACATCAATGTACTGGATATGAGGGACGATTCTAGCGGATCTTTACGCGTTATTTCAGCTTCAATGTGGCCACTGAAAATCTCGGATATTCTGTCGTGTTTCGACGTTGGACTATGTATGGGTAGGGATGGTATTAAACATCAGTCAAACCGAACGTTGAGCATGTGCAATTTACAATGCTTTTATCGATGAACGAGCTCCGGGAGCATAGTGTCGCCAGGTGTGGGCATGCCACCAGGTTAGGCACACAAGAAAGTCATCTCGCAGCCTTGGACATGGAAAAAGAGAGTCGCATTATATAGCCGTGAACATCTATGGCCCACGCCTCCCAGGCTCCAGACAGGATCTACGGATCCGCCGTAACCTCCCACGCCAGACACCCCCTCCACCCCGAACTCCATGCCCCCAAACTACACCATTCCGCCCAGCCAGCATGAGAGAGTAAGAAGGAGAAGACGCCCGGCGCCTTTCAATCCAACCCCGACAACCACCCCGACCCCACCAGCGCGTCAAACCCGTACCCGTCCTCCACCCCCCCGAACCCAAACTCCGGCACGACGGGGCTCCCGGCTTGCATAGCCGCGCCGCCGCCGCCCCCTCCAACAGAGGAGCTAGGCGGGAGCCCCCAGGACTCAAAGTTCTGGTGCCACCGCACGCCGTCGCTCAGGTACCAGTTCTGCCCGTCGACGGACGGCTCGCCCAGTAAATTTGGCGATACGTTTCGTGTCGTGGAGCGGGATGTCGCGCGGGAGGAGGGGACGCCGCTTGCGGGGAAGGCGGGGCGGGGGTGGTAGCTTGGCATTGCCGGGGTGGCTCTCATGGGGGGGTTCCAGTCTTGGGGCATCTCCCGGCCGGACATGAGGGCCGGGGGCTGCGTGGGTTGAGCCGGCTGCGTCGTAAGCGGAACGGCGCTGAGGGCCGACGTCGCGGCCCGGCGCATCAGGTGCTCACGCCCCTGGAGGTCGTACGCCATGGGGTACTGCTCCGCCTTGAGGGGGAGGCCCGGCGCAGAGGCGTGATCCGGCGGTGGGGAGTCCGAGGGCACGGACGACGAGCCGCTCGACGGCGAGGGAACTTCCGCGGTGCTGAATGTCCCGTACTTCTCATCCGTCCGCTGCAGCACGGCTCGCGCCTCGTCGGGCATCTCACACTTCCACTTCCGCGACAGCACGCTGAGGATACTCAGCGTGCGGCGCGCGCACAGCCAGTCCTCTGCGATCTCTTCTAAGTGCTTCACCCCGTGGATGATGTCGCGACGCGCCGTCTTCTCGGGGAGATTGAGGAGGTGGATCGTGCAGGCGCTGTGGACCATGTAGACCGCGATGTTGCAGATCTGCCGGAGGTTCCAGCACTTCTTATAGAGGCGGATGAGCTTGGAGATTGCGACGGCGTTGGAGGTGCAGATGCGGCGGGGCGAGACGTGGGATGGTAGGGGGGATGCGGCGGGGCTGTATTTCAGGAAGGGGCGGAAGAGGTGGATATACTGGAGGTGGAAGAACATGCTACAAGCAGTCAGACACGTGTGTGGTATCGCGGCTCTCGCATTGGGGTACTCACTGCATCAAAATCGCATTAGGGAGAAGCCCGTCCCGCGGCTCGAGCTCCATGGGAAGCGCTTTCCGCCACTCCTCGAGCCGTCGCTGTAGCTCACTAAGCTTCTTTAGCTCGACCGACTTCCCGCTCGACCTCCCAATGTGATTGGGGTGGTAGAAGAAGATGAGGAGGTCGCTGCTGATCTCGCTCAGCTTCGTCAGCTCGAGGCAGATAGCCCGCGTGCGCGACGGCTGCGTCGAGCTCTGGTCGAAGCCGTTGTCGGTGTACGGCGACCAGAGCTCCGAGTCCTCGTCGGGGAAGACGTCGAATTTGGGCACGTTGAACGTGTTTTGGGGTATCTGCGGCAGCCGGCCGAGGTAGTTGGACCAGACCTTGTCGAAGAGGAAACATCCCCAGAATGTGATCCTGCGCGCATCGACCTCGTGCTCGCTCAGGCGGTTCGCCTTGGAACCCATGGACCCAGAGTCGAAGTTGAGGCCAATGTCCTGCGCCATCCGGAAGCTCATGCCGCTGTACACCCAGCCCTTGGCCTCCCGGGCGCAGCCGGCCTCGCGGACTGACATGAGCGCTAGGGCCTGGACCGTGGTGAGCCTGGGCTTCTCGTACTCGTCGTTTTCGACGATCAGTCTCTTGGCCTCGGCGAAGAAGTGGTCGCCCTTGGTTTTGCTATCGCCAACCACGGCGCACGCACCCGGAACGCTGGTGAAGTGGCATCCTAGGGAGAGTATGGCGTTGACGAGGAGGGAGGAGCAGTGGGGGGTGGAGGCCTGCCTCCCCCTGAGGAAGTCCTCGTAGAATAGTGTCTTGGAAAGGGTGGTGAAGTAGGGGTAGTGCCAGTTGAAGTACATGTTGATGAGGTGCACTATCAGCTGCGGGTCCTTGGTGACGTTTGTCCAGCTGGTGATGGGATTCTCCCCATACTGCAGCTGCGGCGCGAGGGGCTGTGGGTTGGAATCTGATCCCCCCATATAGATCAGATGCGAGGTGCCGCCGATGAAGCGGACCATGCCGTTCTCCAGGCGGAGCTCCCCCATCTTCCGCGCGAGATCCCGCTCCCCGCTGACAGTTAGGCTGTCCGGGCTCTCCTCCCCGGACTCGACCAAATCATCCGCTTCGGCAACTACAGCCGACTGGCGGCTCGAGATGGACTCGGCAACGGCATCAAGACTGTCCGCCGCGCGGATCTGGCGCACCAACTCAAAGGCGTCCTCTTCAGAGCCAGTGATGATGGCGTCGAGGAGGACATGGAGCGTCGTGTTCCGCGCCTTCACGTTGCCAGTCTTCTCCCGGTAGACACCCTTCCGGCGGTGGTCCGAGTTGGGGTCGTAGACACACTCAGTGCCGTACACGCTGGCGCAGGCGGCGCAGCTGGGGAGGGCGCCGTCGCACTTGGACTTCCTCCTCCGGCAGGCGATGCAGGCGGTGCTTACACAGCGGCGCTTCTGGGCGGCGGGATCGGTACCCCGGCGGGCCTTCTTCTTGGCGGTGGGAGCGGAGGAGTCGGCGACGGGGGGGTCGCTCGGCGCGGGGGGCGGAGCCATGGGCGGGTCCATGTTCCCCGCAGATTGGGAAGTGTGGGGGGTCACGATAGCCACGCCGAGATCGCGTGAAGCAGTGGCGGGCGCGGGAGAGGCGAGCGTGGCCAGATGTCTAGGGCGGCGACGAAGCAAAGGCGAGGAGCATCGAAAGCTCGGGTGCGAAGGGCCTTGCAGGGAGATGAGGTGGAGCTGGAGGGGTGACTGAGCCACACGCTCTACTCGTGGGCGCGGCCTGCGGCAGAGCGTAGGTTTCGGCGACGAGATCACTCAGCTATAGCGCAACAGGTGACGGGGTGGGTGCCAATCCGCAGTCATGGTAGGAAGCGCTGGTCGGCGAAGCAGGCTGCTGGTTCGAATCTGGAGGTGGGAAACAGGACGTAGCAAGACGAGCCATGCAAGTTGGTCGCCAACTGCCGGCGACGATGGTGAAAGGCGCAGTTCGAGCGAGCACGGGGCGCTTGCCAACGTCGCGACCCGGTGTAGGTCGCGGAGCGGTGCGAGGTGCGAGGTGTGGGGTGGGCGCGGGAAAACGGGAGGGCGGGCGGGCGAGCTGGCCGAGTATTATCTCTCTGGTGAGCATTGCCGATCGCTAGGCCCCACCGCGCCTGCGGAATAGTAGCGCCCCTAGACCCGATTCGATGGGCTAACGCCGGTGCCTCCAACTCTGTCAGCGGGTCGTGGCGGGATCGAGGCAGCCCCGTTCGCGAAGACTGTGCATGCCGATCTTACTCCGTCGCCGTGGTGGTGAGTGAGCATTGCATTGTGTGACAGGGGGTCCCATCGAAAACTCCGGTGTGCTGGTGGGCATGTCGGGCTCTCCCAGATCCAATTGGGGGTCCCCTGATTTGTCAACCTCGCACCCTCCTGCTGCAAACTAATGTCGAACGGTGCCGGCGTGTGGGGGGAGGGAGGGGCGTGGCGGCACGCTTCTTTACCTGGTGTGGGGTCACGTGCTCTCCCCACACTCACGCTATCCTGGCTCTGGATGGACTGGCACAGGGTGGCTACATCTCAGATGGCAAGTGGCGCCGGCTGCGTCCCAGCTCCCAGCTCCCGGCGTTGCGGTACGAGCCCCCGCCGTTCATTCGCGGAACAAAAGCCCGACGCCAAGGTCACATTCCCTCACGCCACGAGGACAGGCGCATGCGGTTCCCCTCGGGATCGGCATCAACACCATGGAAGCGTCATTAAATCCCCGGTCCCTCGCGCGCGCCTTGAACGGTGATGCTACGTGCCGGCGCTTCCGCCATAAAGACCCCGTGGGATGTCCAGTATGAGGGAATTACTTGGACGCGGGCTTTTAACTGTAGTGAAGGAAAAGGACCGGAGAGCGTCATCTTACTGCGAGCAATTGGTTCGTCTCGAGTGCGGTTACGGCCCCTCGGAGTAGAGCACACCGTCTCGACCATGCCACCGCAATGGCTCGGCATCCCAGGCCGTGACCTGTATAAGTCGAGTCGTCGCGAAGAACCAACTCCTGGCGCCAGCCTGTGGCAAACGCAGCTTTTTCGGGATACCAGAGAATCCTCTTCTCCCGTAATCCATAACGCGGAGCCTCACTTATTCACATCATGGGGCCTGGTAAAGGAGACATCCAGGTCAAGTAAACACTATCACAGATGCAACCAGAAAAAGCCACGCCTTGAAGAAACATGGAGTCATCATCATCTTCTATTCAAATCACGTTCCAACTGACCTCGTCGCTCCTCTCATCTTCTCCCTATCCTATCCTCTTCTCCATTCCCAAGGCCTCCCCGAGCAGCAGCCACTCTCCTTGTCCGTCCTCGTTGATCCGTCCCGTGGGCTCACGAGCCAACTTCTTCAAGTCTTCTCTCCCTACATGAAACAGCCAGGAGTCGCAGCCTCACTTCCCACGCGCAAAGTAGGAAAAATAATTGGATTAATCTACAGGTCAATCGTATCTACTACCAGCCCCCCTATTCAGCACCTTGATGTCCGCCAAAGATATAAAACAAACGCCAACCCACGCCCGCCTTCATTCGCACCTAAGAAGAGAAGCCACACCGAAAGAGATGCCACGCGGCCATGAGCCCATGAAAACGCACTTTTCTTGCAGCTACGCCTCTCATGCCTCGAAGAAAAGCCCCAATGACGAGCGAGAAAAGGCGGGTACGCTAGCCACTCCAAAAAGAGGGGGAAAAAAAGAAGAAAGAAGACTCACCAAGGGGAAGAGAAACCAAAAGGTGCACTGGTGTCCCAAAAACTCCACTCACTCACTCCTCTCCGGCCTCCCCCCAAACCGATCCTGCAACCACCTCAACGGCCTGCTCTCTTCCCGCTGATCCTGCTCCCCGGCCTGGTTCGATCTCCGGCTGTTCGTCGACGGGCTGCGCGTCCTAGTGCGCGAGGCCCCGTCCGACGTGTTCGGCGGCGACATGGAGCTCCTCCTAGACCCCGTGTTCGGCCACCTGTTCTCGCGGTCGCTGCTCGTGCCGGCGTACGCGTGCGTGGGGCGCCCCGCGCGGGGCTCAGGGCGGCGCGCCTCGAAGAAGATGGGGACGCCGAAGATGCCTCGGAACGGCGGTGGCCCGTGGCCGGAGGTCTGGGCCTGACCTTGGCCTTGACCCTGACCCTGATCCTGACCCCCCTGGCCCTGCGCTTGGCCCTGCGGCTGGCCCTGCTGCCCCGACGCCGCCCCCCGACTCCCGTTCCCGTTGCCGCTGTTCTCCTCTATCGGCGTCCGGCAGATGGGACACGTGTTGTGCTCCTTTAGCCACATCGTCACGCACCCCTCGTGGAACCAGTGCTTGCACGGCAAGAACACCACCTCGTCCCCGACCTTGATCTCCTCGATGCACACCGTGCACTCCGCCTTGCCCCCCTCCTTCGCAATCATCGCCTCGTCCATAGGCTTCTTCTCCAGTTTCGCGATGGCGCTTTCGGACGCCGGCGGCGCGGCGTTGGACTGCGGGTTCGCGTCCATGAGGCCCGAGATGATCCTGTCCAGGGCCTCCTGCGAATACACGGCATCGCCGTGCCGAGCGTTGGCGGGGTCGACCATGAACGTCAGCAGCTCTTGCAGGTTGGATAGAAGGTCGGTGGGGTCGCGCTGGGCGCCCTGAGCACCCCCGCCGGCGGCCTGGCCCTCCTCGTCGCCCTCTCTAGGGGGCTGAGGGGGGGCCATGCCTCCTAGTATTGTGCGGAACATGCTAGAGACGGTTTAGTATTGCCATCAATCGAAGGCTAAAGTGGGCCTCACTCACCGAGGGAACTCGTCGTGGTTTGTCCTCGGCGGCCCAAAGTGAATGGGGCCAGAGGTGATCGTCACGCTCGTAGTATGCATCCCGTTAGGGCTGGTGAATGTCGTACGCCGGACGTTCTCTCCGAATCGGGGCTGATGGTGCTCGCCCTGAGGCATGGGGCTCCCGGGCGCCATCCTATTCATGCCGAAACCACCAATCATGTCTACGAAGCGACGGAAAACGGCCTCGCCTTCTTCTGTCTCCGGCGGACGGTCGTCGCCTGGTCGTTGGAAGCCACGGCCGAACGGGGATGCGCTGCCTTCGTTCTCGGGGGGCCTGCTGTCCCATGTCCTCTGGTTCATCATGAAGCCGGGGGGGTAATGGACATGTTCTGATATATCTGCCTCTTCCGGATCCGAGTCATCCGCGTAGGGGTGGGGAGGAACGTCGGGCGACGCGGTTGGGCGCTCTTCTCGATACAGTTCTCGGGGGTCATTATCGACTGAGACCTAAAAGACAGTTAATACCTCATTATAGCTATAGACACGGGAAGGGTCAGAGGAAACGTACAAGCTCGATGATGTCGCTCCCGCAGTTCGGGCACAGCTCCTGGCCCCGCTCATCCTCATACCACTCGCTGTGGCACGCGTGACAGAAGACGACGGTGCGGCCGGTCGTGGCGTCTAGGTGGCCGAGCCCACCGCTCGGGCTCGAAGCCATCGTCGCCTGGGCCTGGTTGCGTGCCGCCTGGCTGCGTTGGTTGGCGGCCAAGGCTGTGAGACCGAGGCCCGCGACGAGGCCGGCCAGTCGAAGCGCTCTCGAAGCCAGCCTGGAAATCTTGACGACGTCTAACCCGGGCGCCGCTGGGATCTGCAAAAGATGCCGGGGGCGGTGCTGAGGTTTCGTGCCGTGTTGGGGCGTCCTGCCTCCGCCTACTCCGTTGCGTTCCGGCGCCGGATTTTGCTACGAGGGCGAAGCCTGGGCCGGGTACGTGACGTGGGGGAGAGACCCTTCGGTGCGCCGGGGTTTGGCTTGGCGGGTTTGGCGGGGTGGGGTGCGCTGGGAGAACGTTCGGTGGGTTTCTTTGTACGGGTTCGCTGGTCTCGGAGCGGGTCCCTTCTCCGTTTCCGGAAGCGGAGGGAGCGCGCGTTCGGGATAGGAGCGGATAGATGCCGCTGGGCGGAGCGGGAATGGTGTGCGAGGGAAAAAAAAGATTGGCGCGATACGGCAGCTGCGGCGGAGAGATGGCTGGCTCTGGCTGCAGGTGGTCTTGTCCGGTGTACGGCAACTGAGCGGCGTATCTCGGTCTGCGCTGTGGGGCTGTCCAATCACTTTGTGTCGCCGGTTGCGTCGGAGGGTATGCTCGTTTTCGTGCACGACGGGTTCGCGCGGGCTAACGCCGAAGTAGGTGAGCGTCGAATCAGTCTATGGAAATGCAGGGAAATGTATGGACGAAGGAGGGGTCGACCGTCCGCTGGCAGAGGTCACAGGGTCGTGGTCATAGGAGTCGAGGCGGATTAGAGTCGAGGCGGATTAGTCAAAGGTTCGGAACTCGTAGGCATCGACAGCTCCTCCAGGCAGAGTCTCAAGTTCACTTCGAAGTAGGAAAGCAAGTTCTTGAGAGGGCAAGGGTCGCCTGCTCGAGTTGGCTCCTAGGAGGGATGTGGACGTGGACGGATGCCGTGGCCGACGTCAAATGTTGGAGCTGTGGTGGTGACGTTATACGGCAGATACCGGGACTTTTAGGGTAAGGCGCCACGCCGGCCCGGGGATTTGGGCCACATCAAGCGCCTGGGCATCGCTGTACCGATTGAGCTCCACCGCATGAGCCAGCGGGTTGATTTATCATCCCAGTGTCCGCCCTCCAGCCTCCAGCTCGGGGAACCGCGGATTTCGCCACCATCGACAGCTTTTCGTCATTGATTTGCCCTTCCTCCGTGTTTGATGCGGCGCAATTCGCCATGCAGCCTCAACCCATGTGCTCAGCTGCAAAACCTGCTAGAAGAATCTAGAACACAGGGGGTCTCGCGTTTTGCTTCAGCAGGGGCCACGTTCTCAAACACCCACGCGACCGCCGTGCAGCCTGCGCAAGGAACAAGGGGGCAAATCCAACACGTCACTATCAGACAGCCCACACGCACCATTGTGCGGCGCCAACTGGCAGAGCAGCCCGAGGCAGGATCACCACGCTGGACGAGTCTGACAGCTAACTGGCAAGAGCAAATTCCTCTATCATCCATCCACATTACACGTGTACATGCATGGTACCGTTGCCTTGTAGATAGATGCACTAAACAGCAAAGTCACCACCGCTACCCGTTGCGCCCATGTGACAAAAGTAAACCGACAACCGTCGAACAGCCAATCAAAGCGGAGAGGTTCACAGCCGTTCTCAAACCCGAGCTAACAGAGCCCCAAATCACCTCCTCTCTTCCCCGTGTTTCTCAGCGGGAAAGCATCCACAGCCCCGAGTCACCAGACCCTTAAATCACCTCTTCCTCGTGTTCCTCAACAAGAACGCACCAACAGCCCCCGCCGCAACCGCCACACCTCCCAATATCGCAGCCCCCATAAGCCCCTCGCGCGTAACCCGGTCGTCGATGAGCGTCTGCAGGTTCGACGCCTGCAGGTTCGCGGGCTCCTTCTCGAGGAGCCGCTCGTTGTACCGGCGCGCCTCGGAGTAGTTGCCGAGCTTATAGCTGCCGAGGGCGAGGTAGTAGAGGCACTCGCGGCGGCGCTCGGGGGAGGCGCGGAAGATGTCGGAGAGGAGGCGGACGCCGAGTTGCTGGTCGGCGCGGGAGTTGGATTTCACAAGGCCCTGTGTGCTGTTAGAGGGTCGAGGTAGGGAATAGGGAGAGGAGGAGGGAGGGGACGGGAGGAGAAAGGCGCACCCAGGCGTAATTGAACTTGGTCTGGATGCTGGCCATGTCCCCTTCCTTTTCATACTGGTCCCGAAGGACCCGGAGCTCGGCCTCGGTGAGGGGCCTGGAGACGGTTAGAACGCTGTAATGAAGTGAGTTGGCCTCGGAGTCTTACGTCTCGGCGTCCAGCGCATCTGCTTCCAGTCAGTACAGTCGCGCGAAATGGCTAGGGATGCGATCTCACATGGGAGTTCCGACACCATTTTCAAAGTCGGTACGGGAGGCTGTAATCCGGTAGACGTAGGAAGCGCAGGAAAGTAACAACACGGTCGCTTTAAATGTAAAACTTCGTCAGAAAGGCAAGTTGTTACACCTCAGCCTTTCCTTTGTGCTCGGGCGAGATACAGAAAATTGCCGGTGATGAGGTCAGTCGGAACTTGCGTCAAGCCGAACTGGACGGGGAAGCTTGGGCCACGCAGTGCTGCCAGTTGCCATGTGATGACGGCAGTGGGAGGCCGACCCGGCAAACCCCACCCTGTGCTGACCACAGGCATCCGTTTTACCGGTCTGATAAGATAAGCGATAGTCGTCTAAGCAACGCGGGCTTATCTGGCTGTTGTTGCGGATTCATCGCGACGCGGCGGGACTTGAAACATTCAATTGCCTTTGACTGCGAATCCCATTATCCATCACCATATTGCCGACCCACGATTCTTCACCAAACCTTGTTTAAAAGCCAACAACGGCGAGAAAGACACGTCTTCATCATATCCTTAATTTCGCCAGACGGCAAACACCGCCAAAATGCTTCTCGCAGAGGACCCCTCGACCGTGAGTCCCCTGACCCCGCCAGATCGAAATCGGGTCGCGACGGCTGACAAGACCCTTGCTGCAGCTCATCAATCAAACGATAAACAGTTTCAACATCAACCCCGACAAGGCCGCCATCTCGCGCATCGGCGAGTCCATATCCACCCTCGAGCAAGCCCGCGAGCTCAGCATCCGCGAATCCGAAGATGCTCTCAGGCGTGCGTTCTCCCTTCCCCCTCCTCGCCGCCCCCTCTCACTTCCCCTCCCAGTCCTCCGACTACATAACACACAATCTCGGGCACTTTTAACACTCGTGGGGAAACAGGCCTAGGACGCTCCCTCAACACCCTCCAATCCCAGCACGATGAGCTAGTCTCAACCCACTCCTCCACCGACCACGCCAACAAAATCGCCGACCTCGACACCAAGAAATTCCGCACAGCAAAGGACGCCTCGGACATGGAGACCGAGGCCGAGCGCCTCGCCCTCGTGGCCGCGGACCTCGCCGCGCGGCTCCAGGAGCTGGAGTTGCAGGGCGTGGAGGGCGAGGAGGGCGGGCGGCGGAGGGACCTCGTGGAAGACGAGGTGCTGCTCCGGCTCAAGGTGTACAGGAGTCTGGGGATTGATATTGAGAGGGATGAGGAAGGGGGCGAGTTCTCCAAGGCGGTCGTTAGGAATGATCGCAAGGGGGACGTGCATGTTGTGAACATGGACAAGAAGTTCTCGAGGTACTTTTATGCCAATTATTTCTGGCAGAGCCTGTAGGTGGTGGGGTTGGGACTTGGGTGGGCGGTTTTAGGGTGGGTTTTGGGTCGGCGCATGGACGGCGTTTTATGATATCCCTTGAGAAGGCCAGGGGTACGTTACATGGCCTTCATGACAGAGCAGAGTACGGTAGTTGGGCTCTTTGTGATGAACATTCTGAACACATTACCCCGTACTATCTCGTGAGTCTGCACAATAACCAAGCATTTCGATAATATCCGCGCGGACAACCCAAGCAACCAAACTCCTTCAGCCGTCCATATGAAACCTACATTACGTCCCATTCAAAACCAACAAATCCACCGAAATACTCCACCGCATACAACGTTCCAAACCTTCAAGGCAATCACATGAATCCCGAGGAAAACCCAGATATACCTTTTGACACACGAGGAAACCAGTCCAGTAGCAACGAGCACTTAACGGAACGTATCCTCCCCAACAGCTGTGAAAGGAGGCGGCACCCCATTCGGCGGCGCCGGCCTCCTCACCTTGGACATATTAGGCGACACGGGCGTCGTCGCCCCGGGGCTCCTCGCCCCCTGCTTTCCCCCGCGCCCGCTCTCCTTGTGCGGGATTCCCCCACCGGAAAGCGTGCGGTGGTGATTCTGCACCTGCGCGGGCCTCCCCTCGGAAAGTCTAAAGCGCGAGTTGATGTTGGTCCACAGCTCGTCGTCCCCGTCTCGCCACCCGCCCAGCCCCTCAAAATCGCGGTCCATACCCGCACTGAACAGGCCTAAGCCATGGTGATCCGCGACCAGCGTGGGCGTGGGCGGCTCCGCGCTCGCGGCACTGAGCCTCCGGCGGCGGCGGCGCGCATAGCTGCTGGCGGAAGGGGAGCTCGGGTCGGCGATGATAGGGGAGGGCTTGTCGCGGAGGCGGCGGCTGTAAGTGTGGCGGCCGAGGACGTAGGTCGGGATGAAGGAGACGAGGAAGTCGACGTAGACCATTGAGACGCGGAAGAGGAGAATGGAGAAGGCGAGGACGGTGGTTAGGCCGGCGAGGATGGCGAGGGGGAAGGTTAGGAGGGAGATGAAGGAGATGAGGCAGAACTTGATAGGGTTGAGGACGGACATTGTTGCTGTTGGGGTGTTGGTGTTGTCAAGAAGAGGGTCGTGGGCTCGTCATCTTATGAGGAGATGCGCTGTGGGTTCCCGCGGGGTTGGTTCCTCGGTTCGGGATGGTGTGTAGGCGTTGGAGTGCAGATGCAACGCTCCTCGCCAATGTGCTCGAGCGAACGGCGATATTACTCCCGAGACAGTTATAGTCAACCAGTTGACGAGGTGGCTCTGATGACTGGATCGGCGAAAGCAAGAGCCTCAGAAGCGTCGATCATTGGTAAGGTCCGGGACGAAACGCCCAATAGCGGGGAATGGCCGAAGCTTAGCGTACGTCCATCAGATGTGTCAGGTGGGACAAATGCGCTACCCCGACTCGGGAGTGGGCTGAGGGTTTCGAGAGGGTCAGCCACAAGTCGTAAGTAACAGAGGGGTAGCTTCCGGGCGTTGCCGCGTTGGCGCGGACTGTAGTGTGGAGAACTTCACATGCCAGAACGAACTGTGGGCAAGATGCGGGTGACGGACATGGACAGGCTCGCCGACACTGCCTCGACGCCATGACGCACCCATTAACAGTCATCGCCATGTATGGTCACTCTGCGTGCGTGCTTGTCCCGTAACCCAAAAAAACGAGGCGTCGCACCACATCTGCTTGACGACATGGGGCGACACTCGGCAATGCCTTCTTGAGCACCACTGCTGTAAGTGTTGCGCCACCGCGCATGCCGGGTGTCGTGCGACACCAGATGCCATTGTAGTGCTGCCAATGCTTTCGGAGTCACCTCACCACCCAAAACGAGCATTACAACACATGGATGCATGCCCTCGACGCCATGCCCACCCCTGTGGGTGTCCGGGAGAGACTTCACCCCGGGGGAGCAAATGCGCCGGCCCGCGGCGCTAGTAGCGGGGTGGCGCAGGCGCTCCCGACGGACCCCGCACCGCATTTCGACCCGCCGTAGGTGACGACACCGGAGGCATCTCACCCCACTACGCTTGTTTAAGCCCCTCGCACACCACCCACGCCTTATCCGAGAGCCACACAGCCCAACTCCCTCCCGCAGAACGCCATCGTCGTCCACAAAAAACTACGTACCCTCATCGTAACACAACACACACATACCCCCCCCCCCCAACAACAACAACCCGAAGATGTGCGGCGACGGAAGCCAGACCCCGGCGCGGGACCCCTCCGCCCCGGAGTTCCCCTGGGACGCCGGCGCCTTCGACGCCCACTGCCACCCCACCGACACCATGTCCTCCATCGCGACAATACAGGATATGAAGGCCCGAACCCTCACCATAATGGCCACCCGCTCGCAGGACCAGGACCTGGTATCCGACGTGGCCTCCAGACACGGCCTCCAGACGCGTCCCTCCTTGGACAAGGACGTCTCGGGGCGCGTGGTTCCCTCGTTCGGGTGGCATCCCTGGTTCTCCTACCAGCTTGTCAACGACAAGGATCCGTCCTCTGCAACACCCCCCGAGTCGGCAAGCGAAGACGCCGTGCACGACTTTAAGAAAAAGCACTACACCTCCGTTCTAGCCCCACCTCCACAGGACGAAGCCTTCATCTCCCAATTGCCCACCCCAACCCTCCTCTCCACGTTCCTAGATGCCACCCGTTCCCGCGCGTCCTCCCACCCTGTAGCCCTAATAGGCGAGGTCGGCCTCGACAAGGGTTTCCGCCTCCCCGAGAAGTGGGAAGCGGGAGCGGCCCGCGATGAGTCGCTTACGCCGGGGGGGCGCGAAGGCCGGAGGTTAAGCCCGCATGCGGTGGCGATGGGGCACCAGGTCGCCGTGCTAAAGGCGCAGCTGGGGCTCGCGGGGGAGCTGGGGCTGCCGGTTAGTGTGCACGGGGTCCAGGCGCATGGGGTCCTCTATGATGCGATCGCGGCGCTGTGGAAGGGGCATGAGAGGGATGTTCTGTCGAAGAGGGAGAGGAGGAGGGTGGCACCTAATGCGGAGGATTGGTCCTCCTCGTCCGGAGATGAGGACTCGGACGAGGAGGGAGATGGTAAGCGGAAGGAGAGGAAGCAGAAGGCCGGGGATGAGGCGGGCCAGAAAAAGGTCGAGAGCAAGCCCTTCCCCCCGCGCATCTGCCTCCATTCCTTCAGCGGCTCGACCGAGGTCCTCCGCCGCTACATCAAGCCGCAGGTCCCCGCCGACGTGTACTTCTCGCTCTCGACGGCCATAAACCTGAGCACGCCGTCTGGGGTAGAGCGCTTTGCCGAGATTGTCAAGGAGATTCCGGATGAAAGGATACTGGTCGAGAGTGATCTGCATACGGCGGGGGTGAAGATGGATGACGCGCTGGAAGACATGTATAGGCGGGTTTGTGAGGTCAAGGGGTGGGGGTTGAGGGATGGGTTGCTGAGGATTGGGAGGAATTACGAGGCATTTGTGTTTGGTTAGTTGGATACTGGTCGATGTGCATGAGAATTGGATACGGGGATGTAGGTGAGAAGGTAGATACCCGATTGATTAGACCGTCATGATACAACAGATATAACGCCGTCCATTCATACCCCAAAAGCGCCCTAAACCCTCCGTCCATTAACCTACCCTCAATAACCCAAACGCCAGGAAAGTGACCTCCAGAATCGCATCAAGGTGAAAACGCTCGAAACAAACAACCCGCAGTTCACAGTGGATACCTTATGAGTACCCGAGGGGGTCAGCGTTCCCACCCGAGCCTCCGCGCCCGGGCGCGTATCCCCCCGACCCGTACCCCTGCCTGAACCCATCCGTAACAGCCGACAACATCGGCGCCCCTTCCTCCTCCGACTCATATGCCGGCGGCAAGTCCTCCTGGTATCCATACCCCATGAACCCCTGCCTCTCGTGCATGTCCCCCCGCGCCGGCTCAGCGGTAGACCTCTCTCCGGCAGCACCCACCAGACTCCCAACCATGTCCACCGCAGCCCTAAATTGCGCCAGATCCTGCTCCATCGTATTCGAGGCATCGCTTTGCGACCTGCTCCCCCTCCCCTGTCCCTGCACATGTCCCTCCAGAACCGGTGAGTTCATGGGCGGGAACCACTGCTGCTCCATATCCGCCTCACGGCACGACGGCCTGCGTGGTACGAGAGAGCGGAAGAACGTGGCGGCCGCGGCGCGGCGGCGTTGCCAGCGCTGTTCGCGGCGGAGGACGTGGCGGCGGTGCCAGGCGGCGATGTGGTCCTTTACGCGGCGGATGAGGAGAATGGAGGAGAGGGCGAGAAGGATTATGAGGAAGATTAGGAGGGATTGGGAGGCGGGGGAGTGGGAGTGGCCCTGTCGTATTTGTTAGGATTTTTCGGGGGATAGGGTTTGCATGGGGTCACGTACTTGTGCGTTGACGGGGAGGGTCTCCCGGGAATCATCTTGGGAGTCGTTCTCAGGCTCGACGGCGGTGTGGTTCGTTTTAGGGGGGTCAATGTGCGTGTTCGCCGAATCCGGAATATCCGGCGAGCTGTCGACCTCGTCCGTCACGGTAGGAGCCGGAGACGCCGGACGCCCCGGGTCAGGCGGCGGGCCCGTCGGCGTCGACGACGGAGCACACGGGCAGAAAGGCGGGCGCCACTCCGGCCTCTTACGGGCAGGAGCCGCCGCGTGCGTCCCGTTACCATGGTGCTGCTTCTGCTCCTCGTCGGCCTCGGGCCCCATGACAGTTTCGTACGCCTTGTGCGCCATGCCTGCTACCTTGTTCAGGAAGCCCCGCACCATGCACCGGAACTTCCCGCGGCAGACCACGATCTGGGGGTCCGACTCCTGGATAAACTTCTCGAGCACCTTGATCCTGTCGCCAATCTCGCGCTGCTGCACGCGGAGGAACTGCATCTCGGCAATGGCGGCGGCGATCTCCGCCTCCTCGCCCTCAAGGCCATGGTGCGCCCAGAAGTCGGCGTCCTCGCCAAAATCAACGGCCGGGACATTAACTAGGGGGCCGTCAACCCCAAGGATGGCGACAGGGCTGGACTGGTGGAAGGAGACGGTGAAGACGAGGTCCTCGTAGGAGATCCCATCAAGCGAGTCGATCTCGACGGTGAGGCTCCGGTGGGCAGGCTCATCGCCCGAGCGGGCGCACGTTAGGGCCCACGACGCGACGACCTCAGAGCCGTAGTCCTCGTAGAGGGTGTCGCGGCCGGCGTCGCCAGCGGCGGTGCTCAGGGACCGGCCGTTGATCTGGATGTCCGAGGGGCCGCAGGGCTCGGGGGTCTCGGCGACGGTGAGGAGGAGGGTCTATATGGTCTTAGACCCGGTACTTTACGCGGGATGAGAAATGGAATGAGACGGGGCGGGACGTACCAGTTCGCGGCCGAACTCGTGCTGGGTGAGGTCGAGGGGTATCACGGCAGATGAGGTGTCTGGGGTCACAGGTCAACCACTATTACGCAGAGTAGGGCACGACATGACACGAGAACAAGGGCTCAAAGGAGACACGCTACATGGCGCGCAAGAGCCGTCGGTCCGGACTCACCCTGGGCATTCGCGGACACAAGCCCGCCCAGCGCCGGCAGTGCCGCGAGAACGGCGCCGAAGAGGCCGCGCATTCCGGCGACGATCACCACGAGGGGTGGACACGCGGTGGACTCAAGCGCCACAAAGGGCCAGTTCGCAGCAGCGTCGCTTGCCGCTGCGGGGACTTTGCCGCCAGAATCCGCAGGCAGCGACCGAAAAGGAGTTCGGGCTAAAAAAAAAGTGGCCGTTAATAGAGCGTCCTCGCGGCCTCGAAACTAACGAAACTTCCCGAAGGTGAGGGGAGTTTGAAAGCGGCTGCCTGGTTAGGGGGGGGGAAGGCGCGATGCTACTCGGGTGTTCGTTCGTATTTCGTGTTTCGCGAGTCAGCTCGGCTCGCAGCTTGGCAGCGGGCTCAACGGCATCGCGCCGAGGAAAGTGGTGGGCTCATGCGCTCAACAGTGAGCGGGCTGCGCCTCCCCCTCTGAGGCCATTGCTGGAGCCTGCTGTCCAATGAGGGGTCGCGGGCTGGCGAGGCCTCCGCATGTGAATGAGTCGGACAAGGTATGACTAAGCAGAGCTCTGACCGAGCTCTTGTGGGTCTTGTCACAGTGGCTGTTTCATAGAGTTGATGGCATGAGCCGGCTCAGATGAAGCTTCTCTATCAGGCACATACCTGCCAGAGAGGTGTTCCAGGTTTGGAATCTATACAAGAGGCACTCTTTCCGGGTCCTCGAGCTATGATTATCTACAACGCGAGCTGGCGACCCTTGACTTTGGCATAAGCTTCCCGTCTCCCTTACCGAGTCTCGAAATCCGGCTGTCGAGAAATCGACTTTGTCACTTGGAAGTAGAACCAGATGGAGTCTGCCTGCTGGTTAGCAAGGGGAACACTGCTCGTCGTGCTCGCTTCATTCCGCCACTGACCGCAGCCAGAAATTTCAAGATAGCAGCCCCGGGACTGAATCGAAAAGCGCTCCAGGGCGGTTTGGCAACACAGCCCCAAGCAGAAAGTGGCATCTGCGCTACAGGCTTCTTGGGATTTGCCAAGCATGTCGAGATAGCTCACTCTCTTGACAACCTGAGGAAGGGGCAGTACCAATCATGTGACCTCGCGTCACATCCCTGACCCTGCTTCGCCAAAGTCGTACAAGCACTCGGCACGAAGGCCGTCGTCTCGTTTCAAAGCGCCAGCAAAACTGAATGCGGCTCTCCCTATTCTAGTTCCCTATGCATGGCGCATGAAAACACGCCGGGCATCCTGTTCTTCCCAGCATTCAAGGTCCTAGTTTCAGGACTTCTCATCTTGGCCGGTCAGCATCCTAGCATCTGGCGGCTCTACCATCAGACCTCCGTCCTAGACCCCTGGCAGAGCGGGTCAAGTGACTTACATCTTCAGTTTTGCGTTATAAGAGAAAGCAGCTCGCTGCTTCTGTGAGGCCTACCGGACAGATTGAGGCGGATACTCTAGATCTTCGCAGCGGACAGGTTCCTTCCACGCAAGCCCTGCTAGTCTTGTTCATCCTGCTACACCTTACTCCGGGGGAGATACTAACACGATCCCATCCTGGGTTGATATGAGGATGGGGAACACTGGAAACGCCAACGAATGGCTGGCGACGCTCTGAAAAAGCCATCTTGCTCGGCGAGGCAGGCTTTTCTCGACCAAGTGGAAGATAGAACCCTGGTTTGCGAATTGACCCCGATCAAGCGAGCAAGGAGAAGATTATGAGTGTGCGACTTCACATCGCTAAGAACATCTCTCGAGTTGGATTGGGCGCCGGCGCATGGGATGCCTAGGACTGGTCCAACTTGGAAGGCACTGGTCACCAGGACTGCCGGAATTACAGCTCAGATCGGCCTCGGGGGCTTGAGGGAGGATTTACCGGCACCCCGGGCACCCCAAGGCCGACATGGCGTGCCCCGTAAGTGCAAACTTGATTCTGAAGGAATGTTCGTGGGTTATATCTCCAAGAACGGTGCTCACACGAACGTACTGCAACAGAGCCACAGCCGACCATATCTCCCTTCGGTTAAATAGCCAGGTTCCCCGATCCATGTTGTGGGCCCTCTGGTGCCGACCTGCCGATGGTTGATATAGGAGAGCAGAGCGGGTATAGAAAGGATACAGAGCGCTGGCCCTGACATGTGGACACCGCTGGCATACGCCATCCGGTTCATCGTTTCCAATGGGCCCGTGATGCCCTGGACGACTTTTCTGTTCGGGGAATCGCAAGCAATCCTAGGGCTCGATATCTAGGGTGCCAACATCTTCTGGCTGGGCGTCATGTTGCCGAAACGCTTTGCGAGGGAATGGCCCTTGTTGCCCTGGACCACCCGATGCTACACTGGCACGGCCGCGATGCACCTACGGTTCCACGCCCGACACCTGTCGGTAGCTAGTCCAGTCCTAGTGCGATGCCGAATCACTCTGGAGTGCGTCTTGTGAGAGAGAGAGAGAGAGAGAGAGAGAGACTAGGCACGATGTTCCGGTTAGTATAAAACCGAGAGGCGCGAGGTTTTCATCTACGAGCAGCGCGTTTCCTTTGGACTGTTAACGACTTTGCGAAGGAGAAAACCGCAGTCAGTCACGGATGCCCTCGTCGACGATGAGGAGTCCGGAGCTAATGACCAGAGGAAACATACTCTTACCCTCTACAACCTACACTTTTTCAGTAGGGCGTCGCCACCGCCTGCAAATTAAGAATCGAATCTGCTAGCTTCCACTTGCGAAGGGCGCGATAAGTTTCTGAGACTACCCGACTAATACATGGGGAATGGTTAGCTTTGAAGTGGGTGGATATCCGGCCAACGGTTCCCTTTGAAGCCACCCGCGGGTGTGTGACAGGGATTAGGAACTTGTGTAGGATAGTCAATCACGCCTCGAGGTATGATGCACCCCCCACCCCGGGCCCCCCCTCCCCACCCCTCCCTTTAAAAGAGCTATGGCCCCCCATCCATGCGCAGTGCACGCGCACCCACACTCACTCACACTGAATCACCTCCTGAATCTTTGCATTCGACTTACGGCCTCCGGATACCAACGCTCTTTCATGACTATCGACCCGGCAAGACAATGGAGAGCTCTTGTTCCTCAGAGCTGGAGGATTCCTGGGGCCCAGCAGTCGACTCATGCCGGCGTGCCTTTGACTTTACATTGCTTTTTGAGCAGGCCATCCTATCGGTTTTACCAGCGTGCCTGTTCATTCTCCTTTCGTGCCTTCGGATATGGCAACTTCTAGGGAGAAAACGAATAGCGAAGGTGGACGCCGCTACTTTTACGAAGCAAGCCATCATAGTCGCTGCCTTCGGCTTACAATTAGCCCTGGTGGTTTTGTGGTCTCGCGAGTCGGTCGTCAGGACGCGTGTATCTGTTCCAATGTCAGCCGTCCATCTTCTCACGATCCTCCTAATAGCACCACTCTCCTGGCTTGAGCACACCAAGACAATCAGGCCATCACCGTTTATAACCTCTTACCTACTCCTTTCGACAGTCCTCGACATGGCTCAGGTTCGCACATTATGGATCATGAAGGCGGATAGGCGTATTGCCTCAGTTTTCTCGGCGCTATTCGCCGTTCAAGCCTTACTTTTTGCCGCAGAGTGTCTACGGAAGAAACTGGTAAGCGAAATCGACGTCGCCTGGAACCCCGAGGACAAATGTGATGTTGTCTCACGCAGTTTCTTTCTCTGGGTTGTACCGCTGATACATTCGGGCTACCGGGGCGTGCTCGGGGTGGGAGACTTATATGCTCCTCCTGTTGACGCATCGCCGGATCCGCTAGAGGAGAAGCTTCAAAGGGCCATGTTGGAATGTGAGTTTGCATTGGCGTATGGATGCAAGAATCTTCTTCCTCTAACATGATAGTCCCTAGCGACGCCTGGGACTAAGAACAGGCTCCTCTTGGCTACAGCGCGGGTTCTTTTGCCCCGACTTCTAAGCCCCGTCATTCCCCGACTATGCAAGGTTGGGTTCATGGTCGCCCAGCCTATCCTTCTTCTACGCCTTATTTGCTTCTTAGACGACCGCCCTTTGTCCCCGTATGACGGATATGGCCTCCTGGGCGCCTACGCCATCGTCTACCTCGGCGTTGCCATCACAAACGCGTGGTACTTTCACCAGAACTTCAAGTTCCTCGCCGCAGTGAGGGCGGGCCTCGTGGCCCTGGTTTACGACAAGACTATGCGTCTGAGTACTTCGGCCATCGACAAGTCGTCGGCTGTGACTGTCATGAGCGCTGATATCGAGCGAATTGTACTCGGTCTCAAGACTATCCACGACCTTTGGGCCAACATAATCCAGGTCGCCCTAGCAGCTTGGCTGCTCGAGCGGATGACGGGCGTGGCTGTCATACTTCCCCTCGTCTTGGCAGCGGTCTGCGGCTACGGGACCTTGAAGATTAGCGGTGCGGCTGGCGGGCAGCAGGTGCACTGGCTTAAACGGATTGAGGAGCGCATCCAGGTTACCACCCACACTCTCTCTTCCATGAGGGGCGTGAAGATGTCGGGCCTGGCACCTAAACTAAGCGAC
The DNA here is from genome assembly GCA_025503055.1 of Sordariomycetes sp. B11D1. NCBI lineage: Eukaryota > Fungi > Ascomycota > Sordariomycetes > Sordariomycetes sp. B11D1. Next base: position 102,789 of record JAMFQS010000014.1, read on the forward strand.
ACGATTCAGAGCATGAGGACTTCTGAGCTGCAGGCGGCGGCCAAGTTCCGGTGGTGGCAGGTCGGGGCACTAGTTATGGGGTTTATACCCGTCATGATCAATCCTGTTCTCACATTTGCTGTTTACATCGCGGCCGCTAATGCCGAGTCGCAACCTCTGGATGCTTCGAAGATGTTCGTCTCGTTGTCTTTCTTGACCATAATATCTCAGCCCCTTAGCATACTCTTTCAATCTGGGCCTATGATCTCGTCCATGGTCGCTTGCTTTGGTCGAATTGATCGGTTTTTGGAGACAGAGGAGTGGGAGGACCCTAGAGCGCAGTGCAGTAGGGAAAAGGCTTATGGGACGGGGGAGAAGGAGAAGGCTATCGAGGTCACTGCCGGACACTTTCGTTGGACACAGGATGCGAAGCCGGTTCTTCAAAACGTCAACGTTCTCTTCCCTCGAGGAAAGCTTACAATGGCAAGTCCTTTCCTCTGAATTTTTCTTTTCTTTTTCTCTCATTTTTCTGTCACTGCCGCTTCGCGCTTCCAGGCCAACACTGACTCTATGAGCCCTTTCAAGGTCGTTGGGCCAGCTGGATCAGGGAAGTCTACCTTGCTAAAGGGCTTGCTTGGCGAAGTACCGCATACCAGCGGCTCCATCAGCCTACCATCCCGCAGCATTGCATTCTGCGACCAGGCACCCTGGATCGCGAACGGTACCCTCAAGGAAAACATCACCCTGTTCTCAGGTGCGGACGAGGACTACTACGAATCGGTACTCACAGCCTGTGCCCTTCACGATGATCTTTCTCAAATGCCCGACGGAGACAGATCGAGGGTTGGAAGTAAGGGAATTACTCTGAGTGGGGGTCAAAAACAACGTCTGGTACGTATAGAAGAAGAAGGAAGAAAGAAGTAGTATATGCCCTCTTAAGGTTGCTATGATCTAACTTGGTGAAACCTTTGTAGTCACTAGCTCGTGCGCTTTTTGCCCGGCGAGACTTCAATCTATTCGACGATATTCTTAGTGGCCTTGATGCTACTACCGAGATGCGCGTCTTTGCTCGCGTGTTCGGACCGGAGGGGCTGCTCAGGCAGAGAGACACGACGGCTGTTCTCGCGACACATGCAGGTATAGTTCCCTCTCCCCCAGTTATCCTTTCCTTTGCGTCTTCACCGTGTCATCTCAGGAACTGCCCCTCGAGCTAACAGCCACCACAACACAGTCTATCTTCTCCCGTTCGCAGACTACATCATCTGCATCGGACCTGGCGGAGAGATCGTACAGCAGGGTCCGTTCTCTAACCTCCGAGCGACAGAGGGATATATTCGGAATCTAGCTATCAAGCCCAAGCCGACTCTCTCGGGGTTTTCCAGTAGCACGAGCTCAGTGGAAGGACGTACCGATAAGAAAGCAGTTTCATCCAAAGCAGCGACCGAGCCGGCGGACAGGGAGAAGAGGCCGCGAGGAATCTACCGGTATTACATCGGAGCAATCGGGCGCAAGATGGCCGCCGTATACGTCACCCTCGCAGCTACATACGCATTTCTCTATACTTTCCCGTATATCTGGGCAAAGTGGTGGGCCGATACGAACGAGAAAGGTCCCGGGAGCCGTACGGGATACTACATGGGCATATACGCGCTGCTAGAGGTACTGTGCCTCTCGGTACTTGTCATCTTTGCTTGGCACGCCGTCATCACGATCGTGACGACGTCGGGGCTCCGCTTTCATCGGACTCTACTCTCCACGGCGTTGCGCGCTCCGCTGTCCTTCTTCGAGAGGACGGACACGGGAGTTACGCTGAACAGGTTCAGCCAGGACCTGCAGATGGTGGATAGCGAGCTTCCCCTGGCGGCCTTGAACATCGCCTGTAGCGGACTTATCGTGGTAGGCCAGATGATCCTCATCATGAACACATCGTACTGGCTCGCCCTCTCCTTCCCTGGAATCATCCTGGTCCTTTGGATACTCCAAAGTGTCTACCTGCGCACGTCCAGGCAGCTCAGGCACCTTGAGCTGGAGACCAAGTCGCCTCTCTATTCGCAATTCGTGGAGTCGCTTGATGGACTCGCATCTATAAGGGCCTTTCGATGGCAGGCGCAGTTGAAGGCGCTCCTGTACGAGCGGTTAGACAAGTCCCAGCGGCCGTTTTACCTGCTTCTCGTCGTGCAGCAGTGGCTCAGTCTCGTTTTGGACTGCCTCACTGCCGGCTTCGTCGTACTACTTATCGGAATAATGGTCGGCCTCCGTGAAAGGGTCAGCCCTGGGTTTGCCGGAGTCGCCTTGTCAATTATGATCGGCCTCAGCGGCTCCATGGCGACCGTGGTCCAGGTTTGGACTCAGATGGAGACGGCCGTCGCCTCGATCCAGCGGATTCGCGACTTTGAGCGCGATGTGCCGTCCGAAGGAAAAGGCGTCAGCGCAGCGAGGGCGCCACCGGGCTGGCCCAGCGAGGGCGCGATTGACATACGGAATCTGGTCTCGACGTACAAAGACGGCACGGTGATCTCCCTGAAGAACCTCACGATGGAAATCAAGCCCGGAGAGAAGATTGGAATATGCGGCCGTACTGGCAGCGGAAAGACGTCCTTGGCCCTTGCTCTGTTCGGCATGATTGATATACGGGAGGGCTCTATCAAGATTGATGGGCTGGACATCAATTCCCTTAGCCCAGATGATGCAAGGGATAGGCTCAATGGCATTCCCCAGGAGCCCTACTTCATGAAGGGTACCGTGAGACTCAACGCGGACCCTTCGGGTACTCGATCGGACGACGAGATCCTACGGGCCCTTGGCTCCGTTCACCTCTCGCGGGTGGTCGAAGACAAGGGCGGGCTGGGTGCGGAGATGGACGACGGGGTGTTCTCGCAGGGTGAGAAGCAGCTATTCTGCCTTGCCAGAGCGATCCTCAAACGCGGCAAAATCGTCGTTCTCGACGAAGCTACGAGCAAGTGAGTTATCATCTTTGGTTTCCACTTCGTCTTTCTTTTCTTTCTTTCTTTTTTTTTTTTTTTTTTTTTTGTTTTATCTTTATTTTTTTCTTCTGGCTAGAGGACACTGGGTCCCCCCACCTGCTAATCAAAGAAACAGCATCGATCTCGAGACTGAAAACCTCATCCAGCAAGTCCTCGAGCGCGAGTTCAAAGACTTTACGGTTATTACCATTGCCCACCGTCTCGGGTCCGTCTTGGGTAGTGACCGCATCGCTGTCCTCGAGGCTGGCGAGCTGGTGGAGTTTGACAGCCCCGATGCACTACTAGGCCGCGAGTCTCGCTTCAAGGCGATGTACGACACACATGGAGGGACGTAATGGTTCTACAATACCTCTCCTCAGAGCATAATTTTCATTATCCGTAGATAGTCGTTTGGCCGGTATTGGCGATGGGGAGGTTGGTTCCTCTCTCCCGACCTTCCTACGCATTCACCACGTCGTTGAATGTGGTTGAGAAAGCCTGCGAGGCTCAGGCAGTGGACGTGTAGGGCGCTTCCTTTAACCTGCGACGGGGTGAACAATGCTCCAGGCAGGCTGGGTACGTTGGGATGCGATGGGCTTATATGGCCGTCGATGACAGAGCGGACGAGCTGGGCTGTCCAGGAGTCCAGTCGTATGTAGACATCTCGGGGAATACCATTAGGAGTCAGAAAGACTGGCTATGCATAGAAAATGTTATATGAAGGAAGGCCATGAGAGATAAACCCCATCCTGTCGAGATGAAGCAGCAATTAATGCATGTGAGGGGGGGCATATGTACGTTGTCGGCGACGACTGGGAAATGGGGCCCAATAGATGCGCGCCCGGGCGCGCCCATTATATGAGCCTCGTTCAACACCTTAGCGCACCTAGGCGCGTATCTTGTCTTGTTATATATGATATCAAGTTAACTCGTCAGGGAATAATAGCTCTACAACCTATATATAGGTACTCACAGGCCCTAGCCTGCATGTGATGCAGGCTATGCTGATATCTTGGTCTTGTTGGCTGAGTGGTAATTGCCTGTGCGCTCTCCCTAACAATAATAATCTCATGATCCAAGATAAAAGATTAGATTATAATAAACTTAACGATCCCTCTATCCATCTTAGTTTTATAGTAATCCTATAATCCCTAGCTTCCGTAGATTGGCGGTCGCGCTGCACGTTCTTTGTCATCACGCCGCACACGCCCGCCTTCTTTGTTCTGTACGTGGTCGTCCCGTCCCAGGCCGTCCCGTCACGCCGGTGTCGTTTTTTTTTTTTTTTTTTTTTTTTTTTTGCCCGTTACCCCGCACGGGGTGCCCAATAGTCCAACGCCAGAGGAGGACTGCGGGGCATTGCACTACACACCCTGACGTCCTACGACGCAGCAACTGGGACTCCTGAGCTGCCTTGCACAGGCTGGCCATCGCAGCAGTGGCCCCAGTCACGCCAACGCCGAGGGATGAGGATCCCCGACACACTCCGCCGCGCCATGCCAACGCCATCATCAGCGGCGCCCTGGCGCGCCGACTTCCTCTCCCACGTCTCCAGAGCCGAAGGCCCCCTCCTGACCCTCTCCACCATCCGCCCAACCTCCCCGCCCTCCCCCCGCGCCCGCACCGTCGTCTTCCGCGGGATGTGGTGCGCCCTGCCGCCCAACCCCCGCAACCCCGCGCCCCTCAACCCCCCCGTGTTCGAGAGCGACTTCCTGACGCTCACGACCGACGCGCGGATGGACAAGGCGAGGGAGATTGCCCCCGCGCCCACGTCCCCCGCGGAAGGGCCGGTGGGGACGGACGGCGGGGGCAGGTTCGAGGCGGTGTTTTGGGGGAGCGAGGCGAGCACGCAGTGGAGGTTCAGCGGCAGGGCGTACCTCCTCGGTCCGGACGTCGAGTCTGGGGACCCCCCCGCCGAGCGAGTCCGCGAGGTTCTATCCCGGGGGATGAGGAGGGTCGCGGAGGGCGAGTTCAGCTGGGGGAAGGAGGTGACGGCGCACTTTGGCAACCTGAGCCCCGCTATGCGTGGGACGTTCCGGAACCCGCCGCCGGGGGTCGCCGTGGTGGAGCGGGGAGGGGAGGGGCTCGAGGTTGGGCAGAGGGTTGAGGATCTACAGGATGGGCTTGCGAGGCGGAACTTCCGGGTTGTGGTGCTGGTGCCGGAGGAGGTGGACAAGGTTGACGTGGAGACGGCGCGGAGGTGGAGGTTTAGGGATGTTGGGGGGATGGGGGAAAGCGTGTGGGAGACTACGGAGGTGTGGCCGTGAGGGTGAGCGAGGCCTTTGGTGTGAATGATTCTTGGGAGGTGTGCTACGGTGGAGTCGATTGCTCACATGAGCGTGGCCAGGTGCGGCGAAGGGCACTTCGTCCGATGTCGAGGTGCAATCCGTATGACCGAGTAGAGTAACACCCCCGGTCCGTTTTGTATTGTCAGCGTGAATACACCGGGCGCGTGTGCAAACCCAAGCCCGCCTCAGCACTCCGCAGCGACAAGGGTAACCCGGTTCTCATGCCGCCCATTGGCGGGATACCAGCCTTGATCGGGATCATGCTCCCGGATAACCTTGTACTCACCCCAGAAGACATGATCCAACCGGTCCCGCGAGATGAGGCCCTGTATCAAGCCCAGACGAGGGGATGCTCTGGAAGCACCGCCGAATGTGTCAATGACACCTCGCATCGGACAGGGGTCCCACGTTGTAAGGGTGCGACGGTGCGTTGGCCCGGTTGCAGCCGTCGTCAAATAGGGCTCTCCGTCTGGGTTGGAATGCATAAGCTTATGCGTTCGCGTTAGTGGTGCGGGTAGAATGTGCAGTCCGTCCGTATCCCCTCTGGAGTCGAGCCAGCAGAGCGAGTTTCCTTTGGCGTCTGGGTTTGCACGCGCCCGTGCTGGGGGCTGTAATCCACTCGACGCCGGGCGTGTTTAACAGGACAGGGGGACACGAACCACTATAGGGGGGGGGGGGGGGGGGGGGGGGGGGCCAAAGGGCCGGGGGGCCCCCCGCACCGCCCCCCACGGTGACCCCCCCCCCACCACCCGAACCCCAATCTGTCAGCCGGCCGGCATGCAGGTCGCGCTTCCCCGGGGCCGGCGCCCCGCCCATGATGGCACACCTGAGCCAGTCCGCGGAACGCCACGCCAATCCTTTGTGACGGCGAGTGACGAGTCGTTGCTCGATCTCGATGAAGCGCCCCAATACCGAAGTGCGCGGCGCGTGACTCGCGCAGGATGAGCCGCATACCGTCGGCGTCAAGCCCAGGACAGAGCAAGCATCTCGTTCCGCCGAGATTACCAGTGGTGGACACGTAAGTCTGCGTGCGGGATGGACAGATGTTTCGTGAGCCCAGCCACTGGGCAAGCGCTTTTGGCACGCCTTGCGGCGGGCTACCCAAGGACCCCCCGTCCGTTCCGCACTCGTAGCCCCCGCAGTTTTGACTCGTGAGGGCGTGGTTTCTCTGCAAGTCGTTACTCGCCGCCCATGGGTGTAGCTTGACGGTCTCCGGAAGCACTGCTCCGATACATGTGGCCTTGTGCCGCTTCGGTGAGCCGTTTTGTGACGTCGGTGGAGGGCGTGTCTCGAGTCGGATCCGGCTTGCCATTGCGTCTCAGAAGTTCGAGGCACCATTTCTCCCACGGCCAAGACTCCGCGTTCATCTGGGGCAGGGTAAGCCCGTCTCGCCTCATCCACGGTACCTAATGCAGATCCCCCCCACGCCCGTTTCACACCTCTCCTCTCCTCCATCCTAAGTACCGCAATCCATATCCTCTTCCGATGCTCATCAGGACGAGACTGGCAGTGGCGAAAAGAAGACCCTAAGCTGGCGGGCCCGGAACAGCTTCCCCGGCCGCCGGTCGGGGCGCTTTCAGGCCAAAGGAACAACCTAGCGGGGCTAGTGGTTGGGCGGTGGGGAACTTGGAGATTTCGGCCGAGATGAGACGGTCAGTTCTGTTTGAGCTGCTCGCTGGGGTTTGGGAATGCCGTGGTAGAATGCTTATTTGTCCAGGGACTGCCGGGGTTAGGGCTGGACTTGAGCGCGCCGTCGGTGTTTTTTTTTGGTCTGCCGTCTGTCTGGGGTCCCGGCTCCGATGCCCTTAGACCAGCGGGTGCTTATGTCTTCGTCTCGGTTGGCTTCCGAACTGAGACATCGGCCGATCTTCCGATGCTTGCAGATAACCATTTGAGCCTCAAGATGGAACACGTTCTCGCCTGTACGTCTGCGAAGTGGCGAGGCAGTTTGGCCTCTCTGTACTTTCACGATGCCTTGATGAACGGTCGAGAGATACCGCGGCGGCGGTATAGAACCCCGGGCAACCGCCACCTGGTAGACGGACCTATACCGAAGCACACTATGCTTTCCCCCAGTGACTCATGCGACGACCAAATCAAGTCATCGAGGCAGAAGAAGGCCCGACGTCGAGACCACTTGTAGATATGCGTCTGCCAGTGTCTTTTCTCGGGCCCTTACCGACAAGCACCGAGACATCACTAATCGAGAAAGAACAGAAAGATCACGGTCCTTCGGCCCCGGTCGAGCGGAGGATGTGGGCCAACATGCCCGACAGAACAACGGCCGTCGACGTTACACCGTGCCCAATCCAGTCTCCACCCCGCTCCGTGCCGTCTTTCACCGACGCCACGCCGCAGACCCCCTCCACGATGTGTTTGGGCATCTCGCGGCCAAATGAAGGGTAATCTGGCAGGGATACCCGAAAAGCAGCTGTCTCCAATCACCGCGCATCGTACTCGTACGGTCGGTATATCGAAGACGCCCCAGCCACATCTAGACCCCAGATTCGAGAATCGAAGCTGCGCGCCTGTGTCAGTGTCAGGTGGCTACTACAGTCGCAACCCAGGCCCCCATCGCGCGAATCTCGCATCCGAAACGTCCGCAGCGCGTGGGTAGCATGAAATCGACATGCCGAAGCTAGCTCCCTTTCGGTTTTAAACTTCGCGAGCATTCCCGCATCCTACCGGCCGGGGAGCCGGGCAGCCGCTCCCGACCCTTGACTCTTCTTCGTTTCCGCCTCCTTCTCCCAGCCCCCCCGTACGAGGACCTCCGCCCAGAATGGCAAGAGAAGAAAAAAAAGAAGGAGAAAGATAGAGTACCAGCGTATCATCCGTCCGCCTTCGATATCCATGCAGCGGGGGGGCCCCAATGCATGAAATAACCCCCGTCTGCCACCGCAGCGCACCAAAATTGAATAGAGAGTTAAGAGAACAAAAGCGCCGACGCAGTTGCTTGCCCAAATGTGAGTTGGAACAATTTTCTGTTGTGTGACGAACCACACAGCCCTGGCGACAACCCACACCTGCCTATCTCCGAATGTCCGGAGACCAGGGCCGGGGTTCAGTATTTCGATCGCCCACAAAAGCGCGTCTTGTTCGCCTTGGGAAGGAGAGCCGAGGCACGGATACTGTGGCTTATGCTTGGATTTCACGTGCCTGGAAGGTTGGGTGTGATTGCGGGTGACATCGGCGAACGTCGCATTGCGGGCTCGAGAATGCGAACAGCGGTGTACCCTAAACTTACTCACCCCCGAGGGAAAGAAACAACAAAAAAAAAAGAGAGAAAGAAAAAATGGAAGAAAACAGTGCGCGGGTCTCGACAGGCCATCCCTGTCCACCCCTTCGCTCTCTCGCGATCCGCCGCCGTTTCCGCACGGGGCCTGGCGCGTGAGGATCCCCCCGGTCTATTGCCACATGGCAAATTCCCGCTAATTCCGCTAATTCTCGGAAACGGGGTCCGCTCCTCGGCGCTAGCACCGGGCCGCGTTACATTCTTGACTTGATGCTTGCGATAAATTTTCTTCTGCCCAGTGTCCACCAGATGCCGCGGGCCGATGCTTTTACGGCGGCGGGGCGGAACTTTCAACATCTCCATTCTTGTGTGAGTGGAGCGAACGAGGTGCTTGTGCCGCGGCGGCATGCACGGGCGGAGCGGCAGGACAGATCAGGCCTCTCGAGATCGGAGAACGAGATTAGCCCTGCGCAATGCAAGACTGCGGGGGCACTCCCGCTTTCCGTGATACCTCACGTCGTTCCGTACCCCGAGAAGAGCGGTCGGCGTGCAGGACAAGACGACACCTTGAGTTCTCGCTTTTCCTGCAGGGCCCTGGACGTTGGAGGCCAGGGCCTGCGCCCGATGGCACTGGACCTCGTGCAAACCTTGCCCCGTGGGGCGCTTGGAGGCATCTAGATCTCGCCCCGTCCGAGTGTCTGACCAGAGCCCCAGCAGGAAGTGTCTCGCGGCATCTCCTGCGACGGGCCGACGCGTGTCCCGGCGGGGTTATAGCCTGGACTAGAGTGAACGGGTCCTCGCCGCTCCCCCGGTGCTTATCGTTCTCGGATGGCCCGGTACTTGACGGGACGGGACGGGCGCCCTTGGCATCGTCGAGCACCGGGGTACCAGGCGTCTGAAGAATTTTTGCTGATTATCGGTTCCTCGGTAAATGTGTGAACGAATGCGAACGCTGATAATAATAGAAGGAGCCAGAAGGGGGCACCGGGTTATCCGGGCTCCACACCCGTTGCCTCACCCACAGTGATGCAACGGCATGAGACGCCTAGCAAGAATGCGTGCCCACGCATGAAAGCACGGCCTGTCAACGCACCAGGACATCAGTCGCCGCCCGATTACTCGTACCAGCGGTTGACCGCCAGAAGAAACACAAAAGCAGCGAACCCGTCCTCGCCATCATCACGCCTTTTCCTCACCGGCCGTGTGCCGCCTCGGTCGGAAGATACCACGCGAATTCGAGACCCTGTGGTAAACCGATCGTATTCCGACCAGTAGGATGCCAAGGAATCCCATCACCCCTGGCGTCATACGACGAGAAACCGTACGTGTACGCATTTGACCAGTGTTTCCCATGTAAAACCCTCTGCCACCATAGATGAAGCCGAGATCCGGGATCAAATGGATATAAATGTCCCAGACAGGGCCGAGCCGAAGGTCGGAAAGAAGAGATGATGGGCTCGGCGGGAGCGGGAGAGATGTGGGTCGCGAGAGTCGCGGCCTTCAGGTCTCGGCATGTAGCGCCAGGTTGGCCCGGGGGGGGGGGTAGGTACACGAGCCAGCGAGGGAACTTGCGCGAGACGTCAAGTCCACCATGCACGTCTCTCGATTCTCCGACTTCGCAAGCTGAGGCCCCTGCCACCTGCACCTGCGAGTCGTGTAAGTAACGTCCTCCCCTCCCCTCAGATCCGTGCAGCACGGAATGGCGCCCAGCGGCTCGCCTGTTAGAATTCGGACGGTGGCCCCCAGTCTTCGACGATATTGAGGACTCCGGCTCGGCTTTATATCGCTCATGTAACTTGGGCGGAGCGGGGAAGCCCTGAGGTGCTCGGTTTGGAATGTCGATCCCAGATCAAGACAGATCGGCAAAAGGGCGGATGCTTCCGTCAGCTCGCCCACGCAAACTCGGCCTGCCGTGGCAGGTTCCTGAACCCCCCCCCCCCCCCCGCCTCTGCTCCCCGCTCCCCACCTTGTCTGTGGCGTGCGCACAAACGTGTCGGGGGTTTGAAGAAGAAACCAGGGCGCGGAGAGTTCCGGCGGTCTGACGGCGCCTGCGCTCAGCGTGATAGGTGGGTAGCGTTGGGTTAGAACGATATCGGGGGAGGATTAGATTGACGACCTCATGCTCCTTGCCATTGCCGCTGGAGGCGTGTGGAAGGCTCCCAGTGTGAGACGGGCAGCGCATGCATTATCACAGCGTGGCCGACCCACGCAGGCCGCCCACATCCTCCTCCGTCGGGGACCCCACATGATATGCCACATCGAGTCATCAGCGGCACGGAGCAATCTCGCTGTAGCGCAGGCTCCGCCCGCGCATGCATGCATGGTCGCTCGTACAGGCCCTCTCATGATGCTCCCCCTGCCGTGCTGCGCGTGACGGCCTCCGCTCCAGATCGTCCTGCGAGAATGGCGGGGGCGGGATCCCTTGAGGGGAATTCTTGTACTTGCAGGTCAGTGTTGGTATATACACGTTACTTGTGAGCCCGACGCCGAGAACAAGTTCCGGTTGTCGATAGGACGATCAAGCTCTCCGATGGGCGTGGTCTTGGTGAGACAATTGGAGAAGCAATATCGTCGCGACTCGAGATTTGGAGCAACAAGCTTGCACTGCTTGGACGTGGGAACTATGCACCAGAACTCACCGGTCGTCGGCCACCCTGGTTAGGGTTAGCCAGGAGATCTGCGTGGCCTTTTAGCCCGCAACGCGAACGGGAAGGTCCGCCGATGGACCGCCCCGCCCCCCATATGACCCATGGACATGCGCCCCCGGCCACAAGTACTCGTTGACGGCAGGGCAACCGGTGCCCACCGTGCCCGTCACGTCGTAAAATATCAGAACTGCGCGGAACGGCGAGTTCCTGCCGTCTGCCGCCGTGCTGCGTCCTCCCGCTGGTCGTGACGGCCGTCGCCATGACGAATTCGTGATCTTGGAACATCAGGAACTGGACTGGCCAAGGGAGAGATGCCTTGGCGAAACGCCGTCGATGCATGGCCGAGCGATCGAGGTGGTCCCGCAGTTTTTGGTTTCTGCCGCCCTCTCAACGAGGGGCGGAGCTCGCAGCAGGACACCGGATTGGACAGGAACCTCGACAGATGCAGGCGGCCCCTCCCCACCCGCCCCCCTCCGCAATCCGCGCCTTTCAGAGGTACCTCGTACCGTACTTGGCGGCCCCCCCTTGTACCCTCTCACTGTACCCTTGTACATCCATCCATTTCCATGCATCTGCTCCGTTATTGCACCCTGTTGTTGTGTCCGGATGCTCTGCTCTCCCCCGAGACCCTCGTCTTCCCCCCCTTCTATCCGTCGACGATCACTCTCTTTAAATACGGACGCCAGCACAACGCCGAAATCGCCCCTTTCTTATACCCACGAGTGCTATTGACTTTGGCGTCTCCATCACGTCCTCAGCGAGTCCATTCCTCTCATCCCATCCGCGATACAGGCGATTGTCGGCACCCATCGTGTCGCGACACTCGATACTCCCGGGAAACCCATCTCGGACGGCCTGGCGACAAATCGAAGGATACACGCCCTGGGAACGCGCGCCTGGCTGATCTAGCAGCTGAATTCTTCGCTCGGGTTTGACTAAGCTCCCCGATCGTTAACCTCGGAAGCAGCGGCGTCTGTGTCGCTAGCTGTGGTGTCGAGCGAACCTTCAATCCCGGAGTCGACATATACCCATCCCCAAATTCAGAGCCATGTTTGGCCAGTAGAACACGGTCCGCGAGTTCTCCCTACCCATTCCTGCCATCACCTCCGGCCCAGCGGCAGGTGCTGTTCCGCCGTCCATCCTGTGCACCACCCCGTGCGCGACACCACCCGAACGACTCCCCCGTTGCATCTGCGTTAGGACCTGTGCCTAACGTCGCCCCGACCCATCACCAACATTTCCTCCCCCGTTGCCGACGACTATCGCGTCATCGCCATGGACGCGCTAACAAACATTACGAACAATGTGCCCGACTGGCTGCAGAGGCTAGGCGACCTCAGCGGGCAGATCGAGCAGCGTCAGGCCGAGCTGGCCTCGCTCGGCCAGTCGTCAGCCAAGTCCATCCGGAATAAGGGCTCCAACGAGTCGCTCTTGCGAAAGGAGGAGAATGAGGCCGCCACGCCGGCCAGCCCGACCCAGGACAAGGGGTTCGAGACCCCTGTCGATACGGAGCCCGCGGAACCCGCAGAGCCCACTAAGGCGGAGGAGGAGCAGGCAAGCCCACCGCCCGCTACCACATCGTCCGAGATCCAGCAGCAGACAAGGCAGGCCGTGACGGCAGCTCAGGCTCGCGCCCGTGCGCAGGTTAGGAAACGACACCGCTCGCAGTCGATCGTCTCCGTGGAAGGTAACCCAGCGGCATATCGCTCCCGGAGCATGATCATCGTCTATTACGACAGCTACGTCGAGGGCTTCTTCGAGGAGCTGGTAAAGTTCGTGTCGGCGAGCCGGAATCTGATGCGCAAGGCCAAGATGGCCGCCAAAGTCGCCCAGATCAAGCGCATGGCCGAGATGGACAACCACGACGACGACGAAGGTGACGAAGACTCAGAGATGCCTTCGCGCCCTCTCCCGTCCCTCCGGTACCTTTCTTCAAACCGGTCTTCCGCGCTCTCGCCCTCTCTCACTCGCATGTCGGGCGCGAGAGCCGGGGCCGGGGAACAGGGCTCGTCAAGCGACTTCTATGACAAGCTCGACAAGGGCCTCGAGTACGTGCAGAGCATGTGTGAGCGCGCGGCTCACCAGTTCCTCCGCGACGGCGACTGCAACGAGGAGATCAACAACATCAGCACGCGTCTCGCCGAGACCAAGGAGCTGGCTCTCAAGGAGAGCGAGCGCATCATGCGCGAGGAGCCTGAGCTGGCCAAGGAGTCGGCCGAGGCGGGCAGGGTTCGCACGCACCGCCCGCCTGCGGTCCGCCGGGACCTCAGCTCGGGGAAGGAAAGCAAGGATGCCGCGGGCCGCGAAGCCAAGGACGAAAAGAAGGCTGACCCTGAACCTGCGCTTGCGCCGGAGCCGGCGCCCGCCGTCATTGAGGCGAAGAAGCCCGCGATTGAGCAGCCGCTCGAGGTGGACAACGACGAAGGGTTCGAGGACGTGGAGTTTAAGCTACCGCCGCGGCCCACACGCCGGACCATGAGGTCGAGAGCGCTGGAGGCTGATGCCGACGCTGCTGCTCCCGTCGCGGGCCGTACGACATAGATGACTTGTTGAGATGAGCGTTTTAGCATTGCGTTGTTTTTGGACGAGGGGCACACCCACCATCACCCATCTACGTGGCGGTTTACGCAAAGATCTGTCCACGACGCTGGCGTTTGTTTCGCGGTCAGGATGAGGAAGCATATTTCCCTGCCTTTCTACCTCGAATTTTTATTCTTTTTTTTCTTTGACATGGCACCGACTCTGAACTTTGAATGCGCAAAAGATTCATATACTGTCCCTCCACACCGGATTTTTTCGGGGCAAAGATTTTGCATAGCGGTTATTCATGCACGCCTACTGGTTTCTTCACACACACACACACACACCTCTCATGCACTTCGGTCTCTAGTGTTCTTGTACGCCCGCTATATCAGGCCTTTGATTCTCGGTTCGCGTGTCTTGGGATATATGTTTGCGCATCTTCTCTTTTGCTTTTGAAAACTCATGGATGGAATTGGGATTTTCACATTGGATATCGCGACTGCAACTGGGTACTGGGAACGGTGATGTCACTTGGTTCATAAAACAATGAGAGTGATTTTTCTTTTCGGTTTTTGGGGTTGGGATGGGTGGAATAAAATGGGTTTCTCTGCTTAGGGGTCCTGGAGGCCAACTTGACTTGTGTTTGACGGGATACTAGGGTGCGAGGAGGTTAAGGGCGATGAGAGATTTATCCTTGGGGAGTACAGGTGCGTTGCGGGCCTCGGGAGCTTCGAGGCGATATATGAGCGGCGTCGCCTTGTAGGGTCTGGGCCTGGCTCGGTAGTTGTAGGTTTGGGAGACGGGAGTATGCATGGTGTTGGCGGGTGTTCGTTACGGCGGAGTGAGGTGCAGCTTCTTCACAGAGGCGGGCGTTTCACTTGCTCGTTCTGATGAATATGGGCAGTGCGTTGTTAAGCCTAGGCTCTATCAGTAAGCTATACTAGTCGCGTCCGGCTTTCGCGGGGGTCCATGTTGACTCATCAACCGCCTACCCCCTGCCAAACAAGACCTGGACCCCAACTTCCAGCCGCCCCTCTACCCCCCACCAACACGACCCCGCCTCGTGAGACCGAACCCAATTGTGCGCGTGCTACGGGAAACAAGCCTAGCTTCGTGACCATGGCGGGAGACAAGAGCGCCGCGGAGGCGCTCGTGCGCCAGTTCCAACTTGAGCGCGTGCTGAATAGAGGTACAGCAATCTTACGCGCGCCCCTCCCTCTTCCCTTTTCCGCGACCCGCGTGCAACCTCTGCCTACCCTCGCTACGAGCACCACGGCGCTTTACGCGTACTTCACAGACCGGAAAGCGAGGAATACACATCGTTTGATGCAATACCAGTATGAACAGACCGCTGACACCAGAAAAGACCAAGCAGGCCGCCGCATCTCCCTCCTAGGAACCATAACCTCCTCCCCCGCCCTCCTAATCCTCGAGCGCGCCCCCTGGCCCGAAGCAACCCCCTACCTCACCTCAATCCCCGGCGCCCTCTCATGGGTCTCCAACCTCGGCGCCAACGACGTCTACCACTGGTACATGGCCGGCGCCGGCGCCGCCTCGGCCGGTGCCGAGCCAGTCCCCGACATGAAGATCAACCTCATCTACCCCTGCACCGAGGCGCACGTGAAGAAGTATAGCAGGCAGGGCGTGCGCTTTGTGACCGAGACGCCCGACATCTACCGCGACGCGGTCCGGCCATATATGCAGGAGAAGAGGGAGGCGGGGCGTCTGAACTGGGTGTACAACATCATCGAGGGCCGCAAGGAGGTTGACGACGTGATATACAGGACGGAGCTAGGAAAGGCGGGCGACGAGGGGTTTCTACTCATCCCGGACCTGAACTGGGATCGCGCGACCCTGGACGCGCTGCACCTGCTTGCGCTGGTGGAGAGGCGGGACATCTGGAGTCTGCGGGACCTAAAGAAGAAGCACGTTGCGTGGCTGGAGCACATGAAGGAGAAGCTGCTGGCCGCTACCGTGTCGGCGTACCCCTCGCTCGAGGCGGACCAGCTCAAGCTGTACGTGCACTACCAGCCGACCTACTACCACTTCCACATCCACATCGTGCATGTTGCGTTCGAGGCGGGGCCCACGCAGGCGACGGGCAAGGCCGTGGGGCTGGAGAGCATCATCGAGACACTAAAGGCGATGGCGGGGGGCGAAGAGGCGGGCATGGATTCAGTAGCCATGAGCTATACCGTGGGCGAGGAGAGCGAGCTGTGGACGCGGGTGTTTGCGCCGCTCAAAGAGAGCGGGAAAGGTCCTCGATAGAGGAGACGAGCTTGTCGACCGAGGGGGTGCCGGGGCAGGGGGACCACTCGCCGTAGTCGCGGACGCAGTAAATCTCCTCGTTTAGGCGGACGGTGCAGCTCTTTGTGACACCAGCCTGGTAGTAAAGCGTCAGCAATCAACGTGTTTGACAAAGCGTGTGGGGTAAGGGCCTGGTGTCTGCTCACGTCTGCCGATCGCATCACGCTCCGCCGCAGCAAGTCGAGGCCGTGTGCGCCCGTGTCCCTCATGGCGCAGTCGTTGAGGGCCCGGACGTCTATCGCGTGCTCGAGGGCGCAGTCCTCGATGAGCTCGCGGCCGGGAATGCCTTCGTAGTCGCGCGTGATGCACATGGTGAAGCCGAGCGAGATTTTGGGGTCGGGGTACAGCTCGAAGGCGCACAGCTCGAGGATGTTTCCCATGCCTAATGAACGCCCATTAGTATCCACGAGCTTGGTCTGGGGGGTTTTGCGTAGCTTCCGTATGGGCATACATTCTTGGGGACCGTGGGGGCAGTCCACGCCGTCGTTGTTGGTCGGCCTGCGTTGGAACGTGTTAATGCGGGGTCCGTTTGGAACTCGAGGGCTCGGTTTCGGCACGACTCACTTTCCGATAAAGGAGAGGGTAAAGTTGACTTTATCGTGGACCTTTTGCATGGCAGGCAGAATCATCTCCCTCAGGCAGTCCTAGTAGCCAATCGTGATCAGCAACAAGTCGCTCGGCGTGTCGTCGGGCTATCGTCATACCTTGGCGTCCGGACACTTGCTCATGATGTGCGCCTCGAGCGGCACCAGCTTCCTCTCAGCATCTTGACCCGGTCGCCTGATTGCGGCGATGTCTTCGACGCCGCGGCGCAGGCCGGCAGGCTCCCAGTGCCATAGGGTAAAGCAGCCGATGGCGAGGAGGGTCGCGAAGGTGAGAAGGGCTCTCGTGATGCGGCGCATGGGGGGCGATGCGGGGCGGGAGTTGCTGGGGAGGTGGTGTCGCTTCTCGTCGGAGTACATTTTTTTGTTCAATTAATGTTGGGATGCGGATGAAGGGATTTTGTGCACGGCGAAGGAGGGTGATGTTTCAAGCTACCAGCTTGATCAGCAGGTTCAGTAGAGTCAATAGATGTTGGAGCTCGGCTCGGCTAAACACACAGGCTTGGCCTGCCATACAAGGGAATGGTCTCAGGGACCGCCGACTGCGGAGTCCGTACAGGGTACACTCATGTAAGCACTTAAGCCACAGGGCCCCCAATGTTCTACCACGAGCCACCGCGGAGACTCTGGGGCATTTGCTCCCTCGGTCCCATATTCTTGCGCGCCGTGACCGGGCACCTCCAGGCCGAGAAGGCGGAGACACTGGACATGAAAAGCTCGCAGCCCGGCGAAGCTCCCGACGAGGCGTCCGTTGCCCAACATCTGACGGTGGGTACCTAACACGGACGATGCCGTGCCTCGCGCCAGCGTGTACCTGGTAACACGAGAGCTGCCCCACCTGGGGAAGATCGAAACTCCTGGACTAGCGCCCCTGCCCTGGATCGCCCTGGCGGGGCTGACAACCGCCAGATAGGAGGAGGGGGGAAGAGACTTGCGCACTTGCTCCTTTCGGTAGGCCCCACCTCGCTGCCTCCATCTTCCCGACTTTTCTCTCTGCACCGCGGCGGCGTATTCGGCGCGACTTACCATCCCCGTGCTGGCCCGTACGAACACGGCGATCTCGGCAGACCCGTCCCCGTTCGCGCATGAGCTGAGCCCCGCTGTCCCGTATAACTGGCCACTGGGCTCTCACAAAGCCGTTGGACCCCTGTGCTCCGGGTTTGCGCGCTGGGTGGTCTGTGTGGTTCACGACACCAGCTCCAGCCAGAGTCCGAACGATTTGGGCCTCGTGAATCAGTTTCTTCTACAACATCCACTCTCCAGGGGGCTGCAAATACTCAGAGCGTGGCTGTCCTTTTGGCAACCTGCGTCTCGATCGATCTCACCCCGAAAGCCGATGCAACGACAGGCAGCCATTTACGCCCAACTAACACCCTCCTCCACCGTCGACCCTTGGTCTCCTGATCACCTGTACCTACTCTTTCACACCTGGGAAGAGACACACACTCCCATCCATGATGACCGTGCAATCGCTCCCTGCCACCCTGGCCGAGGCGAAGCCCACGACTCCCCTCGGCCGCTCCCTCTCAGCCTTTGCCGTCAGCTCGGACAAACTCCACGCCTTGACGAGGGAGTTCGAAGCGACGTTCCGTCGGCTGGCCGCCGAGGCCGAGAACCAGTTCCTGCCGACCCCAATCTCTTCGACCCTGCTCGCGCCGATTGCTGAGCTGGGGAAGAATGAGGGGCCTACCACGAGGTCTGTGCTTTCCGCTCTTACGACATCTGACGCACCCGCTACTCAAAGCCGCATCGTGATATTCTTACTCTTATTCGATCCATCGGGCAACAGTTCAATGACAGTCTACTGACCAGCATCTCTAGGCATTTGGCAATCGACATGTAAGGCCCTTCGCATGTGGCTGTTTTGTTCTGGGCATCTAGATAGCCTCACTCCATCCTCGTCCACCCTGTGCCTTGGCTGTCTCGTTTTCGCGCCTCTTCGCCATGGCGAGGTATACTGACGCGCACTTAGTGGCGGGACCAACCTCCGTGTTGGATTCGTCGAGTTGTCACCCCAAACCTCAACGAACACTCAGAACATCGACGTCCTCCTGGAGCGAAACTGCCCCATCGGCGAGAAGCTCAAGCACAAGAACCCCAGCGCCTTCTTCGACTGGATCGGCTACACTATCGCCGCCGTAGTGAAGGACGGCTGCACAAAATGGGGCCTTGACCCGAGCCAGCCCCTGCCCATGGGCGTGACCTTTAGCTTTCCCATGGTGCAGCGGTCGCTGGCAGACGCCGTCCCCATGTCGATGGGCAAGGGCTTCAAGCTGGACGACGAGACGGACCTGGCCTCGAAGCTGCTTCACGGTTACGAGAAGTACCGAGGGGAGCTACCCGCCGTGACCATCTCCGCCATCGCGAACGACTCGGTATCGACGCTCATCTCCTTCATCTACCAGTACAGCACATCCGACGAGCGGACGGCGGCAATGGGCTTGATCGTGGGCACCGGCACCAACGCGACGGTTTCCCTGCCAGCCGCGACCCTGGGCCAAAAGGTCCAGGACGTTTACCTCAACTCCGGGACCGAGGTGGACTCCCCGGACACCAAGATTGCCGTCAACACCGAATGGACCATCAACGGAACCGCGGGGCCACTGCGAGACTTTGGCCTCATCACCGCCTGGGACGAAGAGCTAGACCAGCATAGCGGCGCCCCGGGCTTCCAGCCGCTGGAGTACCTCACTGCCGGCCGGTATCTGGGCGAGCTAGGCCGCATCATCTTCCTGGACTACCTCACGACGGAGCTGGGCATCGCGCCGAACACGCTACCCGCGGCGCTAGAAGAGCGGTACGCTATGACGACGACGTTCCTTAGCTACTTTGGCCCGCCGAGCCCGCGCTTCCTGGAGAAGCTTGAGACGACGTTCCCTTCTTCGACAGGTAAGTCAGGCTTTGAATGGAACGAGACCCACGTCGAGATTCTCTACGAAATTGCCCAAGCCATCGAGCGCCGCGCAGCCTCCATCCTCGCCGCTGCGACCGTCGCACTCCTCCGCGTCTCAGGCGAGATCCCCTCAGCCTCTGACGTCCCAGCCACCACCACCTCTGCCGGAAAGAAAAAGGTGCTGGGGGTGGGCTACACGGGAGGCTGCATCGTCAACTTCCAGAACTACCTCTATGACTACGAGAAGCTCATCGAGCAGATATTGGTGGGCGAGTTTGGGAAGGGGCCGCCGGTGAGGGTTGAGCTTATGGCTTGCCACCACGGGGGCATTACTGGTGCTGGGATCCTAGCGGCTGCTGTCTTGGCGAATGAGAGGAGGGGGGCTTGATGGGCATTGCACGCGGCGCTTTTTGGGGATAGGGCGGTTTTGGGGTGGGAGGTTTGGATTTGGGTTGGTGTGGGTTAGAGGTAAGGGAATGGGGAATAAGGGGAAACACGGGGGACATAGGCAACAAGGGCATCGGGAGTTTTTGGTTCATTTTTTTGAGCATGGCATGGGAGTATGGGCATGTGCGAGGCTTGAAATCTCTGTGATAGAGGGTATCTAGATGGCGAATACGAAGGCGCCTGGCAGCTTATTAGGCATGGCGAGGGTGTCGTATCGCCGTTTGAAAGGCGACGAGGGTGATTTCTCAGCCCCAGAGCAAACCGGCGGAGCACATGGCCTTGAGAGAACTGGCGCGGGCACGACGCTCATCGTTTGATGCACACGTCCGTTCTTAGAATCCACTTCTCGCCCGCCGTAACCTCCCTCCCCTCATGCTACGCCCGTTAGCTATCGTCGCAGCAACTAACCACACAAAGCGTCATACTTCCCCCCAAGCCCAAAGGAAGGAAGGCGAAGTGGAATAGGAAACGCTAAAAGATTGGGGAGGGGGGGCGGGGAAACTTACCAGCATACACTCGTCCCCATGCTTATGGAGCAACACAGTCCCCGCCTCGGGCGCAAAGCTCAGGGCGTCGCGCTCGGTGCGCCGGCCGCGCGGGTAGAAGACGGTCTCGCCGCCGGCGCACTCGCCATCTGAGGGGTTCAGGGAGGAGGAGGAGAGGTAGAGGAGGAGGGTCCAGGTTGTCTTTGCGGGGTGGTGGAGGGTGGTTACGTTGTTCGAGTCGTCGTCTGGGGAGGGCGTTAGTGTGAATGGGAGGGACGACAGGTGGAAAGGGGCTGAGAACGAGAGGGAAAGGGGTGCGTACAGTGGCAGTCGAAGAATTGAGACTTTGAGTAGCGGTAGACGCGGATGTTGGGGTTTAGGCCGATTACCTCGCCGCCCCTTGTGTGTGTTAGCCACCGCCGAGCCCATCTCGATGACCTCACTGGCAAGAAGAACACGAGTCCGCAGCATCCACGGCATCACACGCATACAGAACTGACAGATATAAGAAGAAAACCCACCATAGATGCGCAAGCTGCGGATCCTCCAGCACCCCCCTCAAAACCTCGTACAACCGCCCCGCAAACGCCGCATCATCAACCTGGAACCGATCATTCACCCTCACCGCGTCCCCCCTCTTCGGCCTCCCGGGCGTCGTAGTCAGAGGCAGTCCCCTCACGAAGGAGAGGTACGTCCGGCAGAGGGACGGCGGGAGGAAGTTTGGGACCAGGAGGATCTTGTCGGGCGCGGAGGGGTGGGGCTCTGCGTGGAGGGGGAGGTGGTGTTTTATGGGGGGCCAGGAAGGGGGTTGAGTTGGAGCGGGGGCCGTCTTTGGAGCCGCCTGGGGCTTGGCTTGTTTCTGGGGTTTAGCTTTGGGTTTGGCCATAGTTGATTTTATGACGGTGTTGGTGTTGGTGTGTGTGTCGATGAGTGGACTCGATATGTGAATAGTGGCAGTCGCTCCTGCCGCATCCACGGCCCCGCCAAACTCTTACAAATGACGGCCAGTGTAAAGCACGGAAAACAGCCATACACCAACACGAAAAGCAAGGAGACGCAAAAATGCGATAAAACGGCTCGACACGGCGCTGCCAAAGGCTGCAAAAATGAAACTCCCATACCCGGAATCGAACCGGAATCTCTGCCTGTCTTCTCAAGGTTGAGAGGGCAGTATGATAACCATTACACCATATGGGAGAATTGTGGCTTTATTGCTGGAAGGGCTGGGCCTTGGCGTGGATAATACGGGGTGGAGCTGGTGGTTCGTGGCGTTGGCTGCGTATTCACGAGCTGGTGTGGGAGACCCGTTACATGCATGAATCGGAGTATCCGACCATGTAGTACCAGTCAGTCCTCCTAACCCAGCGTCTGAGCCAGCAACAACACCTCCCGACGCGAAAAGCCTCTCGACAGCCCGAAGGACACTTGGGGTCCGCCATTTCTGACCATGGCCTCACCAACCGGCGCCCCCGCGGGAACCCCCCCGGCCCCGCTCCAGAACCCTCCGCCGCGCTCCCCCGCCGACCCGCGGGCCCTCCGCCAACTGGGCCTCTTCGCCGCGGGCTCCGTCTTCATGCTCGCCTCCCTGGCCGTCACCCGGCGCTCCATAGCCCGCAAGAAGCTCGCCTCGGTCCCCTCGTTCTACCAGCCGAACCACCGCGCCCCGTTGAAAGCGGGCGACTCCCTCCGGGGCGGCAAGAGCGACACCACGGTGCAAGGAGGATTCCTTGCGGCGGAGGCGCTGGGGCTTGCCACGCTCAACACGCTTAGTTTCGCCATCATGGCTGCGGGGGGCGTTTCGTATGCGTTTGATATCTCGAATCTCGACGATCTGAGGAGGTATGCTAGGGTGAGGATGTATGGGGCTGAGGGGAGGAGGGATGAGAGCGCGGAGAAGGAGATGGAGGAGTGGGCGGTGAAGATAATGGAGGCGGCCGGGGTGGATGTTCGGGAGGCGGCGAGGGCGGAGGAGAGGGAGGCGAAGGAGAAGGCTGCGAAGGAGGCGGGGAAGGAGGGGGAGAAGGGGAGATGAGGGAGATGAGGCGGAGGGGAGCACCCGGAGGATCGGGCCTTTCTCGTTCCGTCGGGGACAGGCGCCAGGGCGGGGCGCAGAGAGATATACCCAGACATTACCATCTAGTGGCCGAGATGGGAAATGTCTTTCCGTGGATGCACAACATAGCATTGGACCCTGTACGATAGCGTTATGGACCGCCGTGGAGCGATTCCATGTGTCTAGCCGAGTCACGGAAGGTAAGACACACTGACTGAACATGATGGAATACCAGATGCAGAGGCGATCTTCAGAAAAGACTGTATTAACGTAAATCAGAGTGGCCGCCATGTATGAATCTATCAGCCGGGGAGGCTCAAGCCCCCGGGACCTATTATTACAACAATCCGCCGACCTAAGTGCCGCAAGATTGCATGCTCCGCACCATCTAAATCCTCTCCCCTTTTTCTAGCCAATAATGCGCCTCGTTCCAAAACGAAATGCAAACACCGTGCCGTATCCTGTTTCGACGTCTCGCATCACGTCCGCTCGAGACGCGTTGAAGGTGTTCTCTCCCTGCCTCCACGCACCAGGTCTAACCCTCCACCGCCTCCGTCGACCTTCCCCTCATCCGCCACTCCATTCCATCCTTGGCAAGCGCCTCCTCGAAGCTGCCCCTCCGGCCCCAGTTCCTCGGCTGCCTCTTCAGGAAAGCTCCCACGGCACCGAGATACCCCTCGTGCCTCAAGAAGTACGCCTGCTTCTTCCCGTGACTCCAGAACTTGATGGCGTAGCTGAGCGTGTTGATCGTCTGGCGGTGACCCCGGATGAAGCTGCCGCCAAAGTAGATGTGCGACAGGTTGTGCGTCTGGGAGTGCAGGTGCGCCAGTTGACCGATGTTGTTAGAGATAGCGTAGAGGAGGGACCTGGAGATGTCGGCGGGGCTGAAGGGCGGGCTGCCGTCGGCTGTGGCGCCGTCGGCGTCAGCGTCAGACGGCGCGCCGTCCGCCTTGGGAGCGTTGCCGTTATCCTCAGCCGCCGTCTCGGCCTCGTGCTTCATGCGGAAGACCTTGCCGAACGATGACGCGATCGTCGTGCTCTTGAGCCCGATCTTGCCGTAATCCGTGCCGTAGATGTCGCCGACCAGCATGTCCACCTTGGAGTTGTCGCCTCGGTCGGCCATGTCGAGCATCTCGTCAAAGGTGCGCGCTCCCGTGAGGAGAGACAAGAGGCCCCAGAGCGTGCCGCCTCCGAGCGACGTGCCGCCCACACGCTCAAAGGTGCGGGGGCCCGAGACCTTGAGGAAGGAGACGCCGGAGCCGATGTTGACGAGGAGGTATGGGTAGATGTTTTCGCTGGGGGAGACGAACTGCATGGGGTCGGCTTCGCTGTAGGTGAAGACTTCGCGGGGTATCTCGGTGATGAAGAAGTCCAAGCCTAGAAACATGTTAGCTTACTTCCATTCGACACAACGCTGGACCGCGAACGGGTATGGGCTGACCTATTATCAGGCACTCCATCTCGTCCTCTCGCTTCACGTCCACGCCCAGGACGTCCCTGATCTTGTCGTAGAACTTGTACGCGCCGCCGCCCGTCGCCATGACGCAGAGCTCGCTGGGCCGCGAGCCGTTCAGCGCCTGTTTCTTGTTTAGTTGGCTCATGAACTCGAGGCAGTCGTCGATCTTGTCCGTCTCGAAGTTGTGGAAGTTGAGCCTGCCGCCGGGCTCCATGCTGTGGGCCTCGGTGGTGAAGTAGACGAGCTTAGCCAGGGAGCCGCCAATCTACATGGTGACCGTTAGCGCATTGTGTCCCCGAGCACCGAGGATGTCCTGGAGTGCGACTCACGTCAATAGCAATGTGGCTCACGACGGCGGTATGGTTCGGCAGCCGGATGTCGCTCGTCTCGTGGGACGGCGAGATGCGCCCGTTATTGCACGGCGTCCCGGTCGGCGACCCCGGATGCGAATCGACGATAAAGGCGCCCTCGACGTTGATGCGGACGGCGCCCGGGTGTATGATGGTCTTGTCAATCTCATCGGCGGAGATGAGAAGTCCCTGCTTGCCTCCATCTCCTTGCTGCGAAGCAGCCGCGGCGTCGACGGTGCCGCCCTCCGGGGCCGCAACTACCTCCACGGAGTCGACGATCGCCTCCTCAGGGACAGGCGTCGGTGTCGGAGGCATGGTCGGAGGGGCTGCGCATTCGCTACGTCAAGGAGAGCTGGTGCTGGTGGCTCGCGTGCGCGTGGAAGGTTGAGTTGTTTTTAGTCGTTAAGTCCGATGTAAGCCCCGGTCGCAGTTGGTGGGTGCGCGTCTCTAGTGCGGTATCCGTGTTGCAGATTCTCGGCCCATAGATTTTCGCGGGGTAGAATGAACGGGGTGGGGGGCGAAAAATAGGAGAAGTAAAGGTTTGGCGATTGAAAAGGGGGAGAAAGGTGTTTGCACGACAACGCCAACACTTTATTCGGGAGACAAGAAGATGGGAATTGGGGAAAGTGAAGGACAGTGACAATTGCCGCTCAGCCGAGGTCACGGAGGTGGCAGGTACGGTGGAGGTGATGGAGCTCGTCGCGGGGTTCCAGATCTCTGTAGCGAAATTTTGGACCTGGGGATGCACCCTTATTTTCGTGGTAGTCGCGGGGTACCGCGTTGCCTGTGCGGGAGGCGCTGCGGTCCAATCTTTGCACAAAGTATCAGATTTCTACGTCTAGACGGGCGGAACTGGAGTTTCTCTCAAAGTTCCAGCTACAATTTTTGTTTTATTTTCACCAAGGTTGGGGCTGGATTGCCGTCTTGTTGGGACAATTACCGACACTGGACATGGATATCTCGTACCTGTACTGGAGACTTGTTGAATTTGGGGAAGATGCAACAGATGCACGCAGGGGTCGCGGGCCGCCACCGGCATCGGGGTACCGTTTTACGTCATTCTTTCTCTGCCGGGCGGGGGGATGCCTCGTCAGGACGGACGGAGGCCAGGTGCCACTAGAGCCCTCCGTGCCTGGATAGTATAGCTGAGAAGCCCCTGGGTCAGTTGCCACCATGTACCTCATATCGTCTTGCCTCAGTTTCGCGAGTCCAACGCAGGCCCCCCGGTAGACGGATCCAGCAGAATGGGCGACAAGCTCCAACGATGACTCCAAGGGCACTGCCGGCTGTTCCTGAGCGCCCTGCCAGCTGGCACCTCTTCCTGAAACGCGGGCTGGGGTGGTAAAGCCCCACCTCAGTGGGCCCCTGCTGTAGTCGTCCCAGAAGCAGTTCGGCACCTATTTACGCCCGGGGGGGGGGGGGGGTTCCAACTACACCACGCGTCGCTCAACCTCTTTGACCATCTCCCACACCAACGACTACGTATACAACCATGTCGGCCGTAAGGAAAGCCAGCCTCGTGGTGCCCGCCGCCACGCGGCACACCGCCACTGTCATCTTCGCCCACGGCCTCGGCGACACGGGCCACGGATGGGCCCCCGTCGTGGAGAACTGGCGGCGCCGCCAGAGGCTCGACCACGTCAAGTTCATCCTGCCTCACGCGCTGGTAAAGCCCATCACTGCTGTAAGTCCGTGGTTCCTGCGCAGGGCCGCGGTGTCCCCCGTCTAGGCCCTGCTACCATACCAGGCTAGGTATACTAACTCGCAACCAGAACATGGGCATGGCCATGCCTGGGTGGTTTGACATTGTAAGAATCCGCAACCCACCCACGCCCCGGTTGACGAAATCTCACCCCCCGTGACAGGTAGAGCTCAACGGCACGATCGAGGCGCTGCAGCGCAGCGAGGACGAGCGCGGCATCCTCGAGAGCCGCGTCTACTTCCACCAGCTGATCCAGGAGGAGATCGACGCCGGCATCCCCGCCGACCGCATCGTCCTCGGTGGCTTCTCCCAGGGCGGCGCCATGTCCATCCTCTCGGGCCTTTCCGCCCCCGTCAAGGTCGCCGGCGTCGTGGGCATGTCGTCGTGGCTGCTCCTCGGCCAGAAGTTCAAGGACCTGGCCACCGACGCGAACAAGGACACGCCCGTGCTCATGTGCCACGGCACGTTCGACCCGCTTGTCGTGCCGGAGTTGGCGCAGAAGTCGTACGAGGCGCTGAAGGGGATGGGTTACAACATACAGATGAAGACTTACCCGTGAGTTTGGGGCCTCCCTCGACAGCATTGCGGTCTGTTTTCTAACAGCTGTACTTTTCGCTAGGATGCCTCACTCGGCTTGCCCTGAGGAATTGGATGACGTGGAGGACTTCCTCAAGGCGAGGCTTCCGTAGGTCAGTTGGTGCGAGATAGCCGGTTCAGTATTGGGCATGGAAGGGTCGCGTAGGGTTGAAGGAGTGTATGTGCATGGCGAGCAAGCTGCAGCTAGCCAGTTCTAATCTCTATCCGTGCTTCGACACGAGACAATGCCCACTATACATGCCAGAGTGACAGAACGAGATTTGTCGAGGAGCTTTAATCTCTCTCTGAGACAGAGCTGCCCGGGCGAGACAACCGTGCTTAAAAACTACAGTGGCAATAGGCGAGCGGCAAATAATACCTCGTCACCTGGTTTACTGGTCCCATGTGCCTGACAGGCACTGATTTGTTCAGGTGCAAGCCACACGTGGCCCATAGGTCAAACGAAGCCGACAGCGCAGCCCTATCAGCCCGTTTTCCTTCCCACCTCGCCCCTCCAGTCCGTGAGGGTCGAATCGGATCGTCTCCAAGCTTGAAGTTCGGACGAAGCCTCCGATCCCCCTAGCGTCCCATAAACCAAGGCACCTAAACTAAACCGCCTGCCTAAAGTAATCATCCAGGGGTTTTAGGTTTCGCCTTCCGACGGGTTAGGCTCGGCTCGGGAAGTGCGCAACTACTGCGTGATTGTAATCCGTGCGGTCGTCTTGATTTAGGCTGCAGAGTCGCTTGGGCTCGTTCCTGTTGTCCAGGGTCCGAATGACGGCAGCCAAGGGGGCGGTTCTTCCGCCCGGGCCGGCTTCTCCACCTGCCCTCTCCACCCGGCCGGATCCGTGGTGCTTTAAGTCGCATGTGCCCGTGCGGGAGTGCGCGGGGACATCAATGATGCATGCATGCTCAGACGCAAATCCTACTATATCCGGGCGAGCTGCTCGTCGCTTGCCGGGTGCCGAGGACAAGGACATACACTGCATCCATGATGTTGTCGTACGAATCGGGCAGTACCTTGCGAAGCTGTTGGGAGCTACAAACGAGCGACAGAACCTCGCGAAACACGACTGGGGCCCGGGCGAAGGAACTAGTCCAACATCGTCATAAGACGGTTCCTGACGTCAGTGCAGATTGTTGGACGGGCGCAGCAGCGGTCAAACCTGCCTAGAGCAGCTGATGATGAGTGACGTGGCTAGCACAAATGCACCTCGGCTGCGATAAGCAACGGGGGAGAGTACAGCGGCTGGTGTGTCAGTTCTGGGTGAATTCGTCGGGTGGCATTCAGCCGTGAGACGGGGAAGGGAACATCTTTGTTGGAGTTGACGAGCGTCGGACAGGAGCCGGAAGGAATGTTGTTTGGAAACAATCCTGTCGAGGGACCGGGATATGACGAGTTCGTTGCCTGCTGAGAGTGGCTTCCGTGTCGTGCGCCGGAAAATGACTGCCAAGTCGAGGTTAGAGCGAGAAGTACCGCTAACGTATTTTATGCAACTGTATTGCTGTACGGAGTACTTATTAAGTACCTTTGATGCTACCCCACCGTAGCACGTAAAGCCCGCTCGCTCCCAATTAAAGGAGCCCAAAGTCCAGACGCTCGCAGGCCACCCACATCGTCCATTTTGGGGAAAGAGTTGAAGCCACTTCACGGCTCGCGCCAAGATCGCGGACCACCACCGCCCCAACTCCCATCAACTCGCAATTTCCCCATGGGCCCCTCCCCTTTCCTAACCTACACTCTCCCTCTCGATTCTCATATCCGTTCCTCTTCTTTTCTTGTAATGTCATAATACCCGAGAGCGCCTCCTTCGCCTTCCACAAAAAATTCGCTGCTTCCCGGTCCCCCCGACGACACTTCGCCCAAGGTCCGGCTCGCCCGGCCCTGCCCGGCGCAATGAACGCCCTCCAGGAAAAGTGCCGCCCGAAGCACCAGGTCCTCGTCTTGAAGTGCTACCCGCGCACGAGGAAGGGCGCCGTCGACGTGAAGCCGAACTCAAGCGAGCTGAGCTATCTCCTTTTCTACGCGACGTCTCGGCGGTCCAAGATCCACAAGATTGGCGCGTTCCTCGAGAAGAAGACTGCAAGCGATGTCTGGAGGGTGCGTATCGGGTAAGTTTTCTTCCGATCGTCCCGCGCGCTCCCGCTCTCCATGCCATGAGCTAGGTGCTAAAAGCCTTTTCTCTCTTTTCTCTATAGAAACGTCCAGGTAACGCTGCAGATCCTGGCCGCCCTAATCGAAAAAGCCCCGAAAGACCTCCCCCTAATTGCAACATGCGTTCTCCGCGTGCTCACCCTCATCCTCGAATCCAACGATATAACTATGGTCGAGTCCTCCATCCCGACATTCGAGGCCTTTTGCAATAACCACGACCCGACGTCCCTATTCGCCGACAAGGAGTACTTCAAGCAATACGAGGCCGTCGTCAGGAGCTACGCCAACCTCGCATCCACGAAGGGCGCTGCGAGCGGGGGACCGACGAGCAAGCCGCTGGCCACGCGTTGGAGGAACACTGGCCTCGAGGCCATCAGGAGCGTGATATCATCTGACGCGCTGTCGTCGCTTCCCGGGCGGCAGCTGGAGGTCATCGTGCCCATCGTGCTAGAGAACCTGTGGAGCGACAACGACGACTTCCTCGCGGCACTGGCGCAGCGCATCGATGCGGAGAGCAAGGTCGACGCCGAGAAGATGACGCGCCGCAGGACAAGCATAGGCACCGTCGGGACTGCAGATACCGCAGGGGACATGAATCCCGCCGCACTTTCGGGGACTGCCTTGGACGCTGATAAGCTCGCGGAAGAGGACATATCCGTGCTAGCGTTGCAGTGCCTGAAGAGGATCTTTGTCGTGCCTAACCGCTCTCAGATACACACCGCCACGCAGTCGCTGCTAGCCTTCATCGACGAGAAGCTCGCGCAAGGCAAGAAGGTCATGAGCCTAGACTCGAGGTCAGGGGACGAGGGGTGGGCTATCCAGGCATACGATCTTATCGCGAGGTGGGCGACGGTGCAGGATCGCTACATGATTCTCTTCACGTCCATGGATGCCCTGGCCAAGATACCGCTCAAAGACGAGACTTTGCACAGGTATACGGTACACATGGCCATGATAGGATCCCTGCTGCGGTCCGATATCAACCTGATAGGGCTGAGCGTCATGGACGTTCTCCTCCAACTCGTCCAGCAGGTTAGGAAGCTTCTTTCGCTGCCTGAGTTGGGCGAAAACGGCAAGGAAGAGGCGTCGTCGACTGCCACGGGCACCCGAAATATCGCCTCCCAGAGAAAGGAGCTTCTAGACAGGATGGAGCGATGCATAGGGGACCTCGCTACCCACGTCTATTACGCCGACCAGGTCTCGGACATGGTGTCTACGATCCTACACCGACTCAGACCCACCCGGTCCTCTAGCACTTCGTCTTCCCCCCATGTGGAGAACGAGGAAGAAGCCACCGACAGCCCCGAACGGTCTCCCCACTTCGATACGTACATCTCGCTCAGCGCGGCCAAAATTTCCGCGCTCAAGGCGGTCAAGTCGATTCTCGTCATCGCCAACCCACCGTCCCAATCCGCCGAGAACCGAGCGCTCTCGAGGCACCGCGTCCCGATCCAGGTGTGGGACGGCACGCACTGGCTGCTCCGAGACCCGGATGGCGATGTACGCAAGGCGTATATCGACGCTTTCCACACTTGGCTTTACCACGAGACGACCCGAGCTGATTTCAAGGTCCACGACGAGTCTGCGCACCAGCGCTCGTCTCCCAAGGCGAATCGCGATACCGCCGCGGCCGCCTTTGCCCGCAAGGCCGCGTCCAGCGCCTCTAATCCTGATAGGGCCGGCCGCTCTGCGCGCTCGCGGTTCATGCAGCTGCTTCACATTGCGATTTACGACAACGCGCTACAGCAGGTCGACTATGAGGGCGACTACGTCCTGCTCCACGCTCTGCTAGTCGGACTCGTCTCGAGACTCGGTGTCAATGCCGTCCGGTTCGGTCTTCCGATGATCTATCGGCTCCAGGAGGACATTCAGGACGCGGAGACGGCGACCCACAAGGTGCGGCTGGGGAGTCTCGTGCACGGGTACTTCTGGATCTTGACGGAGGTGTTTGATTTCGAGGGGTCTCCTGTGGGGAGGGCGATTATCAACGAGGTTATCCGGCGTCGCAGTAAGGAGTTCTGGGTAGACGGGGTCACGATCCCGCCTCCACCAGTGGAGCGGATCGCGTCACCGGGTGAAACTGGCCCGCAGCCCTCTCTCCCCCAGCACGAGGTCGAATCGGAGTCCCTTCTGCCGTTCGACGACCGGGCCTCGCTTGTGGAGTGCATCGCCGTGGGGTACCAAGAAACCAGCGCCTCGCCGGCCGTTAGCCCCGCCGCGTCGCCTGGCCGGACCTTCCAGCAGCCGATCCTGAACTCGAACATGACCTCGGGCACCATTGCCGTCACGGGTCCGGAGCTGGACCTCCCCACCCAGTACAGGGAGAACATGCTTGTCGAGTGGACTAGGGAGCAGGCTATGCTGACGCTCCAGTCGGGGAGCAAATCCGAGTCCCTCAGCGGCTCCAAGACGGGCACGACTGGCACGAACAAGAACCGGCTCGCTGTTAACGGCACGGCGCTCAACGGTCACCACGCCGGGAGCCCGACCGCCCCGTCGCTTCGGGGGAGCCAGACGAATCTGCGGCCTGCATCGGCACACGCGGCGGGCAGCAACGGCAACCTCGCGCCCGGCCACACCTTCCGGAAGACAAGCGCGCGAAGCGGCGTCTCACCATCACCGTCGGGCTCGAGCCGCGCGCATGTCGCGTCCGTCGGGGAACTGAAGCAGATGCTCACGGGGGAGGCCACGGCGCCGATGCCCGGGACGGCTGTGCCGGACGGAGACTCGGACAGCGCCGATAGCATGGTCAGCTACGAGTACTCGCCGTCGGAGCTGAGCTTCAACCCGGAGACCAGGCCGGAGACGATTGACGAGTCGCAGGCGCAGACGCAGGTCCCGCTGCAGAGGAGGCCGTCGAAGGGGAGGAGCACGGGGCCGCTCACCTCGAACCCGACGCCGCCGCTTGAGCCGCGGACGAGCATGACGTCTTCTGATGGCATTCCTCCCGTGCCGCCTCTGCCGAAGCTCAAAACGACCATGTCTACGAGGAGCTCGGAGGGGAATGGCGGGGACCACTCGGTCTCTCCCCTCACGTCGCCCACGCGGGCCATCCATAGCCGGGGGGACAGGAGCCTCAAGAGCCGCGG
This sequence comes from Sordariomycetes sp. B11D1, assembly GCA_025503055.1. Taxonomy (NCBI): domain Eukaryota; kingdom Fungi; phylum Ascomycota; class Sordariomycetes; species Sordariomycetes sp. B11D1. The sequence continues at coordinate 134,534 of JAMFQS010000014.1, forward strand.
GGAGCGTAGGCTCGCGAGCCGGGGCGGCGATGGCATGAGGGTCTCGTCGATGATGGAGAGCCCGTCGTCGGGGATGGATCTGCAGGAGCTGCTGAGGGGGATTGATAGCCGATCCGGGGAGGCGAGCCTTGGGAACCTCACCCGGCCGCCCTACTAACCTCGGCTGGTATCATCCTTGGTCGAGGTGGTCGCTGGAGAGAATTATACCCAGCCTTTTGGAGGATTGCAAGCTGGGAGTTATCGTGGGCGCAACATTTCCTTTCCTTTGTCTTTACCATCCGGGAAGCTTTTCTTTCTTTTGGGGGTAAGGCGGGGGGAGGGGGGGGAGGGGTTGTTTGGAAGGGGAATCAGAGCAACACCGACACCAACACCATGGCATTACATCGCGGAGGTACCGTTTCTGTTTCGTATCTCACTCACCTCTTTTCACTATTCGCATACGAGCCTTGGCAGTTGATTTTTCTTTGCGTCGTATATCTAGCTTCATCTTGCTGAGGGAACTTCCTTTCTTTGTACAAATAGATATTTCGGTTGGGGAAGGGAACGGGCATGGTCTTGGGAATGGGGACGTTAGCTATTGCGTGGGTCTAACGCCGTGAGGGAGAAATACGGCATCTTGCCTTTAGATACCTAAAACGGGGCAAGTTAATCGGGGGAATACAAAAAACTGTTGAATCGTTCGTTCCCCTTGGTCCCCTTTCTTTGGTGGTCGTCGGTGCTTTCGGTGACCTCGGTGAAGCTCAGACCGACCCTTGGCCCGCTGACCAATCACCACCTCCAATCCTCCACCCAAACCTGCCCCCCAAAAACTTCCGCCGCAAACACTCCTCGAACCCGTCCATCCACGCCATCATCCACACCCCCACGACAACAAAATGCACCCCCTAGCGAGACTCGCCCAGCGCGCACCTACCCTCCGGACGGCCTCCCTCCGGGGCCTCCGGACCCTCGCGCCGCTGTCGGCCAACGTCGCGTCCACGATGCGCGCTGGACCGCCGCCCGCGCCGGCTGCGGAGCCGGAGGGGTATGAGCGCGCGAGGGCGCGCAAGAGGCAGGCGGAGATGCTAAGGGAGGTTAAGGCCGGGAAGGGAAAGGGGCCTAAGAGGAGGTTCTGGCGTGAGGTTTCCGTCCGGGAGGTTGATGGTTCGTTTCCCCCCCCCCCCCCCCCCCGGGGGAGCTTCCAACTACACGATATTCTACGCGTTTCCCAAGGGGCAGATAACTAACGACAATCCGTGCAGGGCACCTCCAGGTCTTCCTCGACGAGCGGCCCCTCCGGCACCCAGACACCAAGAAAATCGTCGAGATCCCCGCCACGAAGCCGCACCTCGCCGCGGCGCTCGCCCTGGAGTGGGACGTCCTCACCTCGGCGCAGGACGCCACGAAGCAGCATCGCATCCCCCTCACCTCGCTCGTCTGCCGCGCCCTCGACATCCAGTCCGAGGGCGCCGCGGGCCAAGAGCGCACCGCCATCGTCGACACGCTGATGAGGTACCTCGACACGGACTCGCTGCTCTGCTGGGCGCCGAGGGATGACAAGACGGGGGAGCTGCACGATGCGCAGAGGGAGGCGGCGGCGGACGTTGGGGGGTTCCTGACGGGGAGGGTCTGGCCCGGTACTACGGTCACGCCCGTGCTGGATGGGGAGACGCTGTTCCCCAAGAGCCAGGATGAGGCGACGAGGGCGGTGATTCAGGGGTGGGTGAGCGGGCTGTCGGCGTGGGAGCTCGCGGGGCTGGAGAGGGCTGTGCTGGCGGGGAAGAGCATGCTCATCGGGGCGAGGCTCGTGGTCGAGTGGAGCGAGGGGCCCGCGGGTGTCGGGGCTGCTGAGGGGGAGCGGTTCGGGGTTGAGACGGCGGCGAGGACGGCGAGTCTGGAGGTGGACTTCCAGACGGGGAAGTGGGGTGAGGTTGAAGACACGCACGATGTTGAGAAGGAGGACGTGAGGAGGCAGCTTGGGAGCGCGGTGCTGCTGGTCTCCGGGACGGGGGCTCAGTAAGGTTGGGGTGAGAGTGTAGGATATCAGAGTGTACATGTACTTATAGTGTGTACGGATCGGCGCCGTGCTCTGTTGGTAGCGGGGCGTCATTACTCAGTTTGCTCGACCAAGTCTCGCGCATTCCGCGCCCTTGCGAGTGTCCTTTGCATCTTGTCCGACGGCGGAACCTTGAGCGGCACGTGCGCTCCCAGTGGAGTGCCTGATCTGGACGCACCTGAGACTCCGCGTGGAGGCTGTTGTGGGGCCGTTGCGTCCGGCGCCGATGGTCGATCCGGGGGGGACTTTACTTGCACACGGCAGGATTCGGAGACGCGCGCAAGGGACTTGAAACAACCTTGACGATGTTTCCTGGCTTCGCTGGGCCTCGGTCCTATACAGTCCGAGCACGGACATTGGAGAATGAAATGGCCACGCGTTCCGTCGCTTCTTCAGTCTCGTACAGACTCTATTTACAAAGTTACCCGTAGTACGGCGTGCGACCCAACCCAGCCCGGCCACGCACCTCTTCCCCTTTCCGGTCCGTCGGGTGCCACACGCTTTCCTCTCAGCCAGAGTAAACGGGCAAAAAGGAGCAAGCTTATAAGCCCCCGCGCCGCCCCCCCCCCCCCCTCCCCCCCTTAGCTCGGCACTATACTTGGTCTAGACCAAAGTTCGGATCTTACCTGTAGTACAAGTGGAACCTACCCGTGTTAGACTCCATGTGTTACTCCCCCCGTCCTTCTTATCTGTTTCCGCACATCCTCCCCGCCAGAACCCCCCGCTCGTCTCAACCCACCCACCGAGCCTCAAAAGCCCCCCGAGGAAGTGATATCCCGGACCTCACCGCCAAGAACAGCCAGGACCAAAAGTGGAGCCCACCCGAGCTTAATCCCGTCCTCCCCCGCCCACCATTGGTCCGATCTCCGCCACCCCCGGCAGGGGCCCGGTTTCCCACGCCCGGCACCATGCCCGAAGCGGGACCCCTGCACCGCCTCTCTGCCGGGAGATCAGCACCCTCTAATTTCATCCTTTTTCCGTTTCCCGTGCCCCACCGCGTGCGACGCTCGTTTCCTTCCCTTGGCTTCCGTGCAAGGCTTGTATATCTCGGCTGGGGGTGACGCAGGAGCCCGACGTTGTTGGCCTGGCCATGCCTTCTTGTCTCTTGTGTTGTGTTTGATGCTGGGGAGATATCGAGAGGCTGGGCCCGACATTCGTTTTGCGATACTTCCTTTTTCTCACCTTAGTCGCTCTTTCTTTTTTTTCTTTCTCCTTCGTGAAAGCAAAGCTGGTTCTCAGGAGTCTCATCTTAGCTCCGTATCCCTCCTATTCTTCTTGGCCAGTTCCGTGGTCTCCATCCAACGATGCGCTCGCAACCCGTCCTCGCGGCCCTCGCGCTCGCGGAGGGCGCCCTCGCCGCCGGGATCCCCCGCGCTGTGCATGGCGACGGCTTCCTCAGCATCCCCGTGGGCTACCTCGACCAGCCCCAGGGCCCCGGCAGCGCCCTCCGGCGGCGAGGCTCCATCGAGGCCGAGCTTGTCAACATGGAGACCTTTTATACCGTAGACAGCATGTAGCCCCCGGCCCGTCCTCCATCCGTGACCAGAACTGACACCTTGCAGTCACAATCGGCCGCCCACCCCAACCCATCTCCGTCCTCCTCGACACCGGCTCCTCCCACCTCTGGGTCTCCCCTGAATGCACCCCCCTGTCCTCCTTCGACGGGGTCTCAACATGCGACCTCTTCGGCTCCTATCTCCCTACCAATTCCACGTCCGCCGAAGGCCCCAAGGGCGAGGATACCATCCGCTACGGGGACCCCACGGACCCCGACACCCAGACCTCGGCGACGCTAACTTATTACGCCGACGACCTAGTTGTCGCGAACGCGACGCTGAAGTCGCAGATCCTGGGCGTCATGACGGAGGGTGTGGAGGGTTTGCACGGCATCGCGGGCATCTTTGGGCTAGCACCGGACCTCGAGGCGGGCTTCGAGGAGGGGAAGCCGTACTCCCTCGTGCTGAACTCAATGGTCGACCAGGGCCTCATCTCGTCGCGCGCCTTTTCACTTGACCTCCGGCATGCCGAGTCCGAGACCGGCGCCATCATCTACGGGGGGCTAGACCTCAAGCGGTTCGCGGGGAAGCTCGCGTCCTTCCCCCTAAAGCGCGGTGTAGGAGGCGAGGCCCGCCTCGCCGTCTCACTGTCCACCGTCGGGGTCTCCAGTCCTGACAAGACGTCCTACCCCGTCACCTCCGACTCCTCCGTCGCGATCCTGGACTCGGGAACAACCCTCTCGCGTCTCCACCCCCGCGTCGCGGAACCCCTCCTCTCGGACCTCGGCGCCTCCGTCGATCCCGACGGCTTCTTCCTCGCGCCCTGCGCCTCCCGGCAGTCCACCACGACCGTCGACTTCGGCTTTGGCGAGCCGGGCTCTGACCCGGGTGTAACGCTGCGCATCCGCGCCTCGGACTTTATTCTCGATATGGAACACCCCTCCAACGAGGAGCTCTGCTACGTTGGCTTGACGGTCACGGACCACCAGCAGATCCTGGGCGACTCGGTGCTGAGGGGCGGGTACTTTGTTTTTGATTGGGATAACGAGGAGGTGCACATTGCGCCGGCGGCGAACTGCGGGAGCGAGGTTGTGGCAATCGGAAAGGGGGAGGGCGCGGTGCCTGGCGTCGAGGGGAAGTGCGTGCTGGACGAGGATGGGCGGGCGACTCTGGCTCCGGTGAGTTATTCCACCCAGGAGAGGTCATGTTCTCTGCTAACTCTTATTAGACTTCCACACGAGACAGCGACTCCCTGCCCTCGACGTCCGTCACGTCGACTTACACCACCACCGGCCTCGTCTCAACGCAGACATTCTTCGCAGCCGGGGCTGACAGCTCGTCGGCCACTCACAGCTCATCGGCGACAGACGCGGAGTCGACAGCAGAGGCGTCAGCGACTGGAGGGGCGTCTGATGGTGGAGACGGAGATGAGGTCAAAGAGGGCGTCGCGAGTGGATCACTGGCCCCGATGAACTACCGGGTTGCTATTTCTGCGGGTCTCATGGGGATGTACATGGTCCTTCAGTAAAAGTTGTAAAGGACTAGACCTCCGGAATATAGTTATCATCATCTAGATGATACGTTAAGATGGCAACTTATCCAAAAAAAAAAAAAAAAAGAAAAGAAAAAGGTGCCGAAAGAGAGGTGCACTTCACGACGACGCTCAACAGAGCTCGCCATGCTCACCAGATGGAGTGACAATTGACCGTCTATATATAACCACCACTTTTCCGAAAATGCCCCTTTTATATAAGCCTACCTCACAGAAAGAAAAAAAAAAAGAAGGACTTGAACACAGCGGGAACGAGATCGATAACCCCTCAGGAGGCAGACCTCGACGCTCGACCCAGTGGAGTACCAGAGTACAAACCGGTGAAGAAAGACCCAGAGAACATGTGATAGGTAAGGGGAGTCTAGATAAGATACGTCAGAAACAAGCACACCAGCGGCCAAATAACTTGCGAAGAATGCTGTAAGAAATTGAGAAGCTCGTGTACGAAATAGCGCCACATAAGCCAGGCCGCGTGAGCAGTGCGGCAACTTGCAGTTTTCTGTTGCCAGCTGATACAGCGATGAAATCAGAAGGGGCAAGAAATACAAATCAATCGATTATCTCGACATGAGACAACTCAAGCGTCGTTGGGCTGGAAAGCAAGATCGTTCGCCCTCTCCGGAAGAGTGCCTAGCTGCCTCGAGACCTCACGCTCCTCGTCCGTGTCGAGCTTCCTGAGGTCTATGTGTCGGCTTGTGAGTGCAAACCGGCGCTTCCAGTGCGGAATTACTCGATGCTCCCTATCGTCAGGATGTCAAAGCAGGAAGTAAGAGATGGCTTTCACTCACGTCGTAGCATCGGTGGATCTCAGTGCCATTCGTCGGCTTGCGCAGCCCTTGTACCTTGATCTTCGGCCGGGAAGACATTGTCGAAGGTAAGCCAAGGGAGGCCGTGGCAACGGTCGGGCCCAGCGTGTCCTCGCCGCCATCATGCGGCTGTCATTGTTAGCCATCTCTTCTTTTTCAATCAGGACCTATCACATACATGAGTCCTGTTCCCCTCAAAGTATCCCAGGGCTAGGAGCTTGCTAAATTTGATAAGGTCTAACCCAATGGAAGGGGCGACCTCGACTTTACCATCGCCCTGGAGTTGTGATACAGACGTCTTGGCATGTTCGATGACTTGGCGACCTGCCCATCTCATGCGGAGGAGAGCTCGAAGGACTGGATCAGACGCCTCACAGAAGGCTTTGGAGCCCACAGAAACGTCATACTTATAGTGGGCTCCATGAATCTGGACAAAGTGGCTCGTCAGCATCTGTTGTTTGTCTGCGTCCAGTGTTAGCTACAAGACCGTGAGATTGTTAGCAACCAAGGTTGATGTACCCATCCCCCTTTAACCTCACTGGTAGTCTCATCCAATCATCCTTGGCGGCATTCTCGTGGAATTCCCTGAAACTATCATCTGGTCCGTTGGGAGCTGCTAGCATCTCGGCGGAGCCGCGCGAGAACGCCATCGACGCTTGGAGTCTCGCACCCGTCGATGATGTCGAGGAGCGGGTAAATAACTACCTCGTAGCCTCCGTGATGGGATATGGACGCCATACCTGCCATGGAAGGGTGCTGTTGGATCTTGCGGCTTGCAAAGCCCATCCGGATGGAAGGGATATCAAGTTCATCGATTGGAATAGGCATTATCGTGCATTCCTGCTTGAAGCCACAACCCGTGGCTCCACAAAACCACCCAGACCAGTGACTCCGCGGTGAGTAGCCAAGGCAGCGGGGCAAACAAACCCCTGTCGCATTCGCTCCTCCGTGTCAGTACCACCTTCGGCAATCATCGGAACGGGAGGCGCGAGGGCGGATGGAACTTCACCCCAATGTCTGGTGTCCCGGTGGCCTTGCCAATATAACGCCGTCTCTCGTTCAGAAGTTTCGGACTGTACCGCAGGTCATGAAACTTGACTCCCGACCAGACGTCGAAGAACTTTAGACAGTCGTAGTTTAAACATGTCCGGGTGTGAATCCGCAGTGAAGTCGCCTGGCTAAGGCTTGGGTGTTTCCAAAAAGTCGATTGGAGCCCACCACACAGGCTTTGATGGATCGGTGACCTTGAGCCTCACTCTCTAGAACATGTGGCCTTTTTGATTATCTTCACACCAGATTTCCGTGACGAGATACTAGTCAAGGACGTTGTAAGCGTGAGGCGCCTTTGAAGGCATGAGGGCGCACTGCTCTCCTGTCAGTATGTTAGTGGGCCTGAAGAATGTCACGAGCTGCATCCGGAGCTGTCACCAACCAACAGCAACTCCAATGTTCTGGTTGATTTCCTTGGCGTTCATAGCCGACTTGAGCATCTTTGGGTAGCCTTAATCCTTCTGCCTCTCCCGTCTGTTCGCCCGAGTTCCATCACTCACGTCGCGGCCACCGCCACTGTATCTCAAAAGATGGACGTAAGAGCGAAGTATTGGATGGGATCAGAAGTCTTCCATGCTCGGTATGATTACTCCTGAAGGATTGATGAGATCTCTCTCCTCCGGGAATCCATCAAGCAGACACCCAAACAACACGTTTGTTTTTCGTGTAGTCTCCGGACTGGTTCCCCTTGTGCCCGGGGAGACTATTGTTGAAACTTTGGCGCACCTCCGCCCAGACGGGCGGCGATCCTCGGCATTCTGGGAGGCATCGTTTTTCCGTACTTTCAAATACGGGTGTCAATGGGCCCTCGGGACATTTCTGGAGCCGCTTCCTCGTCGGCAGAGCAGGCTCAGCAGACGCAGATCGCTTCTGGATCCTTCCAGGCATAACAAACTATCCCGAAGCATGAGTCTGTGTCAGCCGCATATAGGTACCTCTCCTGTTCACTCATACAGGTCATGCTGATCAGGGGTATCCTGTCCAGCTAGAGATGCTTGGGTATGGAGGAAACCTCCATCATTAGAAGCGAAATTATTGTGCGAGGAAAAAGTGGTCATTCTCATAGAATCATGGGTATGCCGTGGATGGCGTCAAGCCTGAAAGTGAAGATGTTGGGGTAGAAGGTAGCAGAACAGTTTCCATGGGGAGAATGGTCATGGGTTTGATCCGCTTCATCGGCTTAATGAGCAAATTGTATGAGTTATAATGTGGCGAGGGAGATTAGGACTTTCCGAGGAAGAGTCGAGGAATCCGAGATCGTCCGGGATAGTGTAGGAGAAAGGGATGGTCTGGTTAACTGGGATCAAGTGTACTGAGTGTCCAGGAAGTGCTGAGTGCTGCAGTCTTTTGGGACAGGCTTGGTCAGCTTACTAGGCTGGTAAAGTAGTGTCGATACGTCTGGGCAAGATCAATCCGCCAATATGCTACTACGGGTTAGATTAATCTCATAGTCTGGGCCATACCTCTTTTCTACCGGAGGAGTATCACCACTCACTAACAAAGGTTGGTTCGAAAAGGCAGCTGACAGCGCCAGGTATGAAAGTCCAGAGATGTTGGCCGGCTTCCAAGTAGAGAGATGGCGTGAGTGGGCGTAAGTAAGAAACGCCAGTTGTAAGCGGGGGGATGCAGGACAAGATAAGAAGAAAGGTAGAGAAAACACGGACAACAGACGTGGTGGTGGAACTATGGGAGAAGTGCAAAGGAAGTGGGCGTTCGCTCGCCATGGATAATAGAGTTCCCGAAGACGATGAAGAGTGGCCGGACGTGAAAATGCCCGTCTGCTGCATTGCAACTTCTACCATTGCTGGAGGGCTAGATCATATGTTGTTCCCACCTCCTAGCTTCCCCCGTCGCTCCTACCTTCTCTAAGAGAATTGGATGCGTCGTACCTTGCCCGGGTTCCCCTTCCCTACTTTCGACTACTCGAGGGAAAGAGCCCTGGTGAGCTCCAATTAGGCCCAGAACAAGTACGTTAACTTGACTTTGGTAGGAAAGTGGAAGGATGGGCTATGACACCGAAGTATACCAGTCGACCCAAGGCGTTCTTAGCTGGAAGTGTCTTCATCACCGCCGCAGCCCAGGCATGATACCAAAGCCGCTGGGCTTATTAGTTTGGCGATTCCACCACTGGCTGGGATTTGGGAGAGCCAATGTTATACATTCGATCGAATTGAATGAGTCGTGACAGTAAAACGATGGACTCTCACTCCCTCTCGCGATGGCTTCACAATGGTGTCAAGTTTGGGATTATCAAGTTTGGAATTATCAAGTTTGGAATTATTCGCTTAGCGCCAACCAAGTACTACCAAAGACAATCGAACCACGTAAGAAGGAGACGCGCTTACTCGATGTTACCTCGTAAAAGCGCTGCCAAGTAGACGCCAGTAGACGCCAGCAGACCCGACCCACGTCCCTGGTCAAGCCAAAAGTAAGTTTGGGTGGGAGGTGCCAGGAATTTCGAAGAATTGAGAAGCCTCCGCCGCCACTCATCCCGTCGGTCTTCGGCATTCGCAGTCCCAAAAAAGCAAGGCCTCGGTCCCAACGGCCACTCAACACCGGATCTCCACAGCCCCGGCCCGCTTCGGATAACGCACAACACCCACTCTTGCCTGTTTTGTCCCTCGCGCTAAGATTAGCGTTGGGGGAAGAGAGCGCTCCCATTGCGTGCCTGGCGCTTGCGCGACCCCGCCGTCTCCACATCGGCGGGGTCGGGACTAGAGGCTCCGGTCGCTGGGAGCCGAGGTAAATTAGTGTGGGGTATGCGGGGCAGGGTGTGGGTGCCGTCTGGGGGGCGCTCGTGGCGGCCACAGCGTCGTATTCTACGTGTAGAAGCATCCAGCCACCGACGGTGATGTCCACATATTGCCAGGGGCTGTGACGCAAGGTGGGTGCCCGAGGACCCGGGCGCTCAGTGTCTATATCTACGCACTTCTCCCAGGGTCCCTCGTCTTTCTCACGATCTCTTCTGCTCGGTCTACCCTCGACACTTACCGGCGTAGCTTCATCCCCTCTTAAGCCTTTATCCTTCCTTTCGTGACATTATCCTAGTGAGGATAACCTCATTGCTCACTCGCAACTGCTGCCGTCCGAGTTAACCGAGCTTACACAACAAGGAACCTCGCCCGCCAACAACCCCGCCATGGTCTTCCTCCCGCCCCCGAGCCTCCCTAAGCTCGGCGGTAAGTGACGCCCTCCTAACCCAGCGCCGTCTGCGGCTAATCTTACGGCTAGATGTCCCCGACTCCATTACGTTGGAGGAGTTCATGAACGATGAGAGGCACGGCCGTCACCCGTTCGCCAGGTCCCGCAACCCCTACACCTGCGGGATCACGGGCAAGACGTTCACTAGCGAGGAGGTGAAGCAGCGAACGGGCTTTCTGGCGCGGGCCATCTCCCAGCGCCTCGGGTTCCTGCCGAACGAGGGGACGGAGTGGCACAAAGTGGTCTGCATCTACTCGGTCAACACTGTAAGTCGAGACCTCCAGTCACACACCCGCATCAGTTTCTAAAGCTTTTCTAGATCGATTACATCCCGCTTACTCACGCCGTCCACCGCCTGTCGGGAATCGTCACCCCCGCCAGCGCTGCGTACTCGGCCGAGGAGCTCGAGCACCAGCTCAAGTCGTCGAGCGCGACCGCGCTCTTCACCTGCGCGCCCCTTCTCGAGAACGCCCTGAAGGCCGCCGACAAGTGCGGTATTCCCCGCGAGAGGATCTTCATCCTCGAGGTGCCCGGCGCGAGCGCCAGCGGCTTTGCGACGGTACAGGACTTGATCGACGAGGGGCGGAGGCTCCCCGAGGTCGACGCGCTGCGGTGGGTCAAGGGGCAGGGCGCGAGGCAGGTTGCGTACCTGTGCTACTCGAGTGGAACGTCCGGTCTACCGGTAGGTCTCTCAGCGTATTCAGGGAATACCAAGCGATGACATCTAACGGGTCAAACAGAAAGCTGTAATGGTGTCGCACCGCAACGTCATCGCCAACGCGATGCAGATTAGCCTGCACGACGCGCAATCGCGCAAGGAGCTGGGCTTTGAGAACCAGGTGTCGATGGGGCTCTTGCCCTTTAGCCACATCTACGCGCTGGTGGTGGTAACACACGCGGGAGTGGTTCGTGGAGACGAGATCATTGTTCTCCCCCGCTTCGATTTCAAAGTGTTCTGCTCCGCGATACAGAAGTTCAAGATCAACCTAGTGCCCGTTGTAAGTATTCCCGCGTCCACACTGCTAAACTGTTGCTCACGCGGGATATAAAGGTTCCCCCGATCGTCATCACCATCCTCCGAAACCAGGCTATCGCGCGCGAGTACGACCTCTCGTCAGTCCGCTACCTCTTCACCGGCGCTGCGCCTCTTGGCGTTGAGACCTGTCATGACATCCTCAAGATCTACCCGCACTGGCACATCGGGCAGGGCTACGGCATGACGGAGACGGCGACGGGAATGTGCAGTACCATGGAGAATGATATATTCCCGGGCACTTCAGGGTCCCTGCTCCCTGGCTCGCGCGCCAAGATCATTGACGCCGAAGGGAACGAGGTGACAGGGTACGAGCAGAAGGGCGAGCTGTTGTATCAGGGGCCGTCTGTTGCGCTAGGCTATCTGAACAATGAGAAGGCAACGGCAGAGACGTTTGTGTGGGATAACGACGGGAGGTGGGTCCGGACCGGAGACGAGGTGCTCGTTCGGAAGTCCCCGAAGGGGAACGAGCACTTTGTTATCGTTGACCGGATTAAGGAACTGATCAAGGTCAAGGTATGCGTCACCAAATCTCTTCGTGCTTCCGCTTCGTTTCCTATACTAACCCCTCCCAGGGACATCAAGTTGCGCCGGCTGAGCTGGAATCCCACATCCTAACACACCCCTCTGTCTCCGACTGCGCCGTCATACAGGTCCCCGACGAGGCGGCCGGCGAGGTCCCCAAGGCATTCGTCGTCAAATCGCCCGCTGCGAAGGGGTCTGATGAGGAGATTGCTCTGTCGGTTGCTAAGCATGTTGAGGAGCACAAGGCGAGGCACAAGTGGCTGAAGGGGGGTGTCGAGTTCCTAGATGCGATACCGAAGAGCGCGAGCGGAAAGATCCTGAGGCGGATGTTGAGGGATCAGGAGAAGGAGGCGAGGAGGACTAAGGGGCCGAAGATATGATGTGTCTTGAATAGCGACGTTGGATGTTGCTGACTGAATAGGAATTCAGTCTCGAGGCGTGTATATATAGCTGTGTAGCTTGTGTTGCTGAGACCCCTGGTTCCTTCCATTGTAGGCGCCCATCTGCGTCTTGTGCATAGTGATACCTCTAGCTCCTTCCACAGATTCTTAGAGCCCTTTCCTCTCTGACAGTTACCCCTCGCTCCTTCCATCTCCGATATCGTCACACTTTTATAACTGGTGATCAATCATCGTGCCTTCCGCTAGTCCAGTTTTCGCATCATCTTAGGAAAATGCATTGACTGGGAGTAACAGCGGCCCAGGTTTGTCGTTTCCCTCTTGGGACCAATCTAAAAGGCCATCGCTGCACCCACAAAGGGTCGCACCGGCCGGTAAATGTCAAGTTCGTTCTCAGCCATCACAAGGATCGGCTCGAGAAGCTCCTGACGACCTGCCTGATACTGGCAAGGTTCTGGTCAACACAATGGCATCTCCAATCAGGTAATACACCGTAGCACAGGAATATATAATGATCATTAATAGAAACCTGCATTCGCATATTGTAAAGAAGTGAGATGATCTTCCGTATCAGCAACTAGACACTACTTCACTATCTCAGTTCCATCCCGTCCATCCATGACCCCCCTCTGGCCCTTCTCGATAAGGCACCGACATTGAGAGCAACCCGTACTAAAGCGTAAGACATGATAAAAAGAAAGCAATTGAAAAAGAGAAGCAGATAAGTAAAGACCAGATCATGATGAATACGCGATTGCGGGTAAAGATCGTGTGTGATTCCAAATTCCAACCCTCGGCCCGATGCGCCATGACGGGCCACCCTTGCTCTCATTGAGCCTCAAATTGCATGCTCAATCTTGGGCTTCATTTCTCCATCGTTGGCCACAAGCTGGCTGGCCTCCTCCATGGTCTGAGGCGAAAGGACGTCGATGTCATTGTTGAGCTTGGGCTTCCGGGCGCCTACATCCAGGGTTAGCAGGCTGTGTCACCGGACAATGGATGAATGTACTCACGAGCGCGGGGCTTCTTTGCGAGAGGGGTGGCATCAGAGTCCTCGCCCGAGTTCTCTATCTTATCCTCAACCTTTTCCTTCTTGGCCTTGCGTTTGCGGGTCGCTGGGTACCAGAACAGAGTCAACGCTAAGGTTAAAGACTGAGAGTAGTATATGTGGGAAGGTACGTACGGGTGGCCTTTACAGGGCTGGCCATCGTCTCGCCGTCCCCGCCCAGAGCCTGCTGTTGCTTGTGCTGCGCGATGAATTTGCCCCAGGTGTTCTGGCAGGCCTTCTTGGTGCGGCCCTCGATCTGGATGAGGTCCCAGTTGATCCCGCCCTTCTCGGGCTTCACCTGAGCAATGATCTGCAGGAGTAGGTTGGACTTACAAATGTTAGCGTGTTGTCTGGGATGTGTTGGTGAGGCTTGGGGGCTTACCTTCTCAGTCTCTGTCCAAGCATCGGCCATTGTCGTGATTTTTTAGTTTCGAGTTGTATCTGAGGTCAGGGTCTTGAATATTAGACCTTTTGATTCGAGGTTTGCTACACGAGATGGTGGATTCGCTAAGTGAAGGGAGTGAATGAGAGGGCGCTCACTTCTCTTTTTGAAAGGATGATATCCTGATGGATGAGGTGGAACAGATACTGATGTGGTCTGTGTAGACAAGAATATGTGAGACGAAGAGTAAGCCGACCCTACTTGTGGGATGTAAAAGTGAGTGATGATGAGGACAGAGAAAGAGGGTAGCAAGTGCTGAAATGGAGAACGGAGTAATGGTTGAGTGGGGGTGATAGGAGTGCAGAGAAGAGAAAGCAGAGGCAAGAACGGGACAGAGTTAGGTATCAGGAGCAAACTGATAGAAGGAAGGAGCGGGCAGTGTGTCTCGAGTAGACCGTGGTAAGGACAAGAACGGGAAAGGAAAGTACGTCGACATTTGAAAGTCTTCACAGCGAAGACTCACTTTCACAGGAGGAAGGAGCTAGTGAACGTGCCCTTGCCCGTTTGGGAAGGGAGCCTGACATTTATACTCTCGGCTCTCCTAGAAAAGGGGGATATAGTGGCCGGGGCTAGAAAAGGACCTTGAGATCTGCCTTGGGGCTTCTCAGGGCTGGTTTTCGAAGGCACGAAGATTCAGTGGGCGTTGCTGGGTGAGGCAGGAGCGCACTTGGGGAGGATGTCTAGTGTCATTAATAGTCTAGACCCGGTCGAGGCCTCAATAGGCTTGACTTCCAAGTCCAAGACTTTCCAGACATTCTAGGAACCCGACAGAAAGAGGAAGGTGCGACCCAGGCTGTGTTCTTGACTTTGCACCGATCGTTAAAACCGCCACAACTGGGACTTGCTTCCGTCAAATCTCCTTCCATATCGCTATCTGTCTTGCGCTCTCCCGCCATCTCCTGAGGCCGTTGTTATGTAAATCAAGCATGATTATGGCGTCGCGCAAACGGCGAAGATTTCGGGAACGGACTATGAGGAAGATGGGATCCCGGAAACGCCGTCGCCCGGCCCTCGATACCGGTACCGGCGTCCGATCTAAAAGGAGGCACGAGCATGCGAGGTCTGTCCGCGACGATACAGATGCTTCCTCAACGTCGCCGCGCAACAGGCGCCGGGAAAATAGTCAGGCGAGCCTGGGGATAATGGTATATGGCGATCGATACCCCTCAGACCGCAGAGACCGCTACCACTCACGAGGAAGGAGCCAGCATGTGATCGGCCACCATCCTCCCCGGACGCGTCAAGTGTCTCATTCAAGTTGGCCGCGGCCCACTGCCCTAAAACTCTGAAAGTGTCTATCCACTGACCAGTTGTACACGCAGGAGAACAGCTCACCACTCAACGTAGCTCCGCAGACCTGCAACCGAGAACCGTCTTACCACCAGCCGTCGCGAGCCCTTCGCTCTTGCGTTCCCCGCCCACGTCGACAGGTACGTCTCGCGGGTGCTCCCGAGCCCCAACGATGAGCAAACGGAGAGGCGAACAGATTGCTGCCTCCAGCCGTTCCCTCCCGCTTTCCCCGCGCACGTCGACCGGTACGTGTCACTGCCACTCCAGAGCCCCAACAACGGGCAGAGCGGGGAGCACATCGACAGCTGCCGCCAGTTCTTCCCCCCTGCGTTCCTCTCGCACGTCGACAAGTACGTCCCCGCGCCACTTCCCAGTCCCGCGCTGTCGCGAGAAGACAAGATACGGAGGAAGGGGCGCGTGGTGGTCAAAGATCGGGGCAGGAGCGGGGACGGGGACGGGGGCGCCGAATGTCAGTATGGGAGTAGCGTCAGGTTGGGAAGTGATGCAACGGAGAAAGAGGATCGCAGCGTCTCGCCCTTTAAGCGTTACGGCCCGGTCACTAAGTGGGAGGTGGAAGTGGAAGTGGAAAGGGGAAGCGCGGCGACCAATCCCCAAAGTTTGCGGGCTTGCGGTAGGGGAGAGGCCACGGTGAGCTTTACAGAGTATGACGGGGTCGAGAGGCCCTGGGATCGGCTGGTCATCGAGGATATACCCGTCTTGGACGGCAAAGTCTGATAGCTAAGGAGCCCTTACAAGTGGCCAAAGTACCGAGGAAATGCTCTGAAACGGGAGGGTAGGCATTAGCAGGGATGAAGAGAACAACCGATCGATGATTAGAGACGCGGGTGCTTTTCTGAGCAGCTTGTGCCTTTGGCAGGCACCATGGCGCCGTTAAGCCCTGACATAAAGACATTGGAAGGAAAGTTAGACGAAGAAGCATCAGAGGAAGAGACGGGCTACACCAAGTAGCCTCATAGTCCGCATGAGCACACTCCCCTCAAAGCCCACCATCTTCCCTCCACAACACGATGCCCAGTGGTACTACGCAAAACCACGGTCAAAACGCCGTCCAAGAACATCAGACAAGGACCAGGATGTTTCCGAAGTGAGAACGATTCTTATTATGCTCATCCACCAGGGTATCTGCTATTCCCCGCCAGCCCAAACGGGCTTCTATTCCCTCCTAACCGCAAAAGATGCAAACACTCCCAACGCCTCGAAATCCCTACCGGCCTCCCCTCCCATCTACGAAACTCCCATCTTCTCCAGCACCGCAAGGTAGTCCCCAACCCTCCTCTCATGCTCCTCACAAGCCTCCACCCACTTCTTCCTAACCTCCCCATCCTGCCTCGCCCAAACAAGCTGCTCCTGAACCCTCGCCTTCACAGCCCCCAACTCCCTCTCCCCCGTCCCCGGCCCCGCCCCAGTAGCGCCACTAACCCTCTTCTGTCTCTCCCGGAAGTGGTCAACGATGATCCCGTTGTACGTATTCCACTGCCCCAGATACGACTCGAAAGCCCGAACGTAAGTCTGCACAACCTCCCGCGTAGGCCTTACGCCCCCGACCGCCCCAGGGAATACAGGCGCAGCCGGCGCCTTGGGGATGTCAAGATGCGGATGTCGCCTCGTCTTGACAGGGATACTCTCCGACGGCCGCGAGCTGAACGGAAGACTAGACCGCAGATCGCCCAGGGAGCCTAGGCCGGTGCCCGCGGGCGCGAACGGCGGTACGCGGCCGAGGTCATCGAGCGTTGCGCGGAACTCGTCCGTGTCCTCGGAGCCTCCGGCCGTGGGCTTTAGTGGCACGGTGGGTTTCGAGGCAGAGGGGGAGGAGCCCTTGCCTGTGCCGGCGCGCCATTCGGGCTTCGAGGGCTCGACGGGGACGGCGCGCGTGCGGGTCGAGTTCGCGCGCGTGGGAGTCGACGCCGCCGTCGCCGCTGGCGCAGGAGCAGGAGCGGCGTTGGCGGTAGGCGCGGGCCCAGGCGGTGGCGAGTCGATATCCATGGCATTCGGGCTCGGCGCCGCCGCGTCAGCCGATTTGCGTGGGTTCCTCTTAACACCCGCGCTCCCTTCGTCGCTGAATGTATCATCCGTAACCGTCGTGCGGCGCGGCGTGCTCGATGCGCCCGACGTAGCGGACCTCTTGAGGGGCGACCGCGACTGGCGGACAGGTGACGGCTGTGTCGTGCGCGGGATAAAGTTCTGGGGCCCGAACGTCTCAGTCCACTCCTTGGGATCAAACTTCAGATTAGGCGACTCAGGCGCCGGAGTTGGCGGTTTCGCGGGGCCAGCATTCGTCTCGGGGCACCGCTTTTTGGTCGGGGATGCGGAGCCCTTGCGGCTTAGGTGGCCGCTTGACCTCGTCTTGCGCACGGGCGGGGCGTCGGACGTCTCGGAGCCGGCAGTGAAGGTGAAGGCGGAGGGCGGGGCTTCCGAGGTGAACCAGGGGCCTGAGGTTTCGGTGGCCTTCTTTTCGAAACCGAAGTTGGGGAGGTTGACCTCGGGGTTTACGCTTTCGCTGCGCTTGCTGCTTGAGAACCTGATATACAGTGTTAGACATGTCCTTGTGAGTAGCGGCTCCGGAGGAACCGCCAAAAGCATCTCTTGCATGTTTCCAGAGAAAGACTCGAAGTGGGTGTTTCTGCCGGATCACTTACATCGGCGTAGATTCCGGTGTCGACTCCGGATGCGGCCAGAACGACTGCGATCCTATTAGACGTTAACTTCACGATCCTACCGCAAACAGGCAAACATATACAAACCTGCAGAGTCCCCGCCCTTCTTGGGCGTAGTCGGAGACGCGCCGGCATCCTTGAACGGCCTCCTCCCGCGCGTCTCTTCCTCCGAGCCTCCTTTCTGCCCGTCAAACAGCTTCGTCCTCTCCCCGTATACTCGCTGATACGGCTGTCTCGGCCTCGATTTTAGTATTGACTCGACATCATCCGAGTCCGACGAGTCCTGGGCGCCGTTACTGGACGGAGGAACGTCCGCCTTCTTGGCCGACTGGTAGCTGTTGCTCTTAGCCCGCGGCTCGTCGCCCATTCCCGGGCCTCCAGGCCGGTAGCCGCCGTTCTTGCCGGGGGTTCCGGGGGTGCCAGGGGTCGGCTGCTCCTTGGCCCACTGCGCGAAGGAACCCTGCCGCTGCGACGCGGGCTTCTTGGGCGTCTTGGCAGTGGGGTGTGCACCAGGCCGCGGGGGTGGGTTCGTAGGCTTTTGCGGTTGGGGCTGGGGTGCGGACTTTCCGAAATTGCCTCCCCTCGCACGTCTGGAACCATGATTAGTCTCTTCGACGGACGGACATAGGTTCCAGGGACTTACTTCATCTCCTCCCACGCCGTGGAGGCCCCCGGCGGGGGCTTCGAGCTAGTTGGCGGCCTTGGCGCCCGCTGGTCGTAGGGGAAGTACTTCTCCTGTCCATACTGAGGCTGGGCGCCGCCGTTCCTCCTGTTCCTCGCGCGGCTCCACGCCTCGTCGTCCTTCCTCCGCGCCTCGTTCCGCTTCACCGTGGCATCCCGACGTAACGCCTCAAGTCGGAGCTTGTCGTACTTTGCCTTCCTGGCGCCATCCTTGAGTGTCTCGTACGCCTCTTGTATATCCTGGAAGTTTCCCGTCGCGAGCTGGTTCGTCCTGTCGCGGTCGGGGTGGGTCTTGCGTGCTGGGGTCGCGTCGGGTCAGTCTCTGTCTTTGCCGCCTCTTGTCGGTTCGGATGAAGGAGGGTGAGAACGTACCACACTTAAGGTACGCTTGCCTGACGACCTGCTCGTTCACGGTTGTCGTCGTCAACCCCAACAGCTTGTAGAAGTCCCGATCCGGCTCATAGACCAGCGTCATGTTTCCCGTACTCCTGGGCCGGCTCTGCCGGTCCTCTATCCAAAGTCAGTCCGTTATTCCCTGTTACTCCGCTACGGTGTTGCGTTGCTTGGAGAGGCTGGATGCCCAACCAGGTGCCCGGGTTCGACCTCGCGTGCGGGGCTCCGAGGTTGCGGGCGACGATGCAGGGAGACAGGAGTCTATGCATGCATGTGCAGACGCGGAGTGTTTCTTATTCACGGGACCGTGCGACTCGGGTATGCGTGTGGTTGTACGCGGGGGATCGGATCGTGATCCTCGGCAGGGGCACTTGGAGATGTCGCTTGCGGTACGCGGTTGGCGATTAGTACATGAAGGGATACTCCAGGCTGCAGGTGACGAGTCAGCTCTCAGAAAGCTCGAGGCCGAATTTCAGCTGCGAGACCTTTGTCGCCAGAGGGAGTGGTATTCAAGCCCGACCTTCACTGTCACTCCTGCCGTTTGCTCATAGGCACCAACGTGCTGAAACAGGAAACAAAGTACCCACGTGGATACGTCCCAAGACGAGACCAACGCCTTTCTTAGGCGCCAAGTCAAGAAAAGACCGTAGTCCTTCAGAGATTATCTACCCAGTACGGGGGAGAAGAGCAAAGAAAAGAGCGTGAGCGCGAGGTAAGCCGGCAGGGTAAGCAGCGCGTCCTCCCAGAGGTTTCCGAAGGGTCTGCGCTGTGGTGGGGGAAAATGTCAATATGCTCTCTGGTCGTCCAGAGTGACGGAGCCAAAAAAGGGTACCATAGTGGGGCTTACGGGCGGGCGAGAGGTGGGGCGGACCGACAGGGTCGGCCAGCTGGCGGGGCGTGCGCGATTGGCCCCGCCTTTTTTGGGCGCTTTGGCTGGGGTTGGATGCAACGCGGAAGGGCTCAGGCGGCGGACAGGACTGATGACCCCGATATCAGACGAATGACGTAAAAAGGGGGTTTGTGACCACTTTATGGGCCGTAGGAACTCTACTTGGCCCGTTGTCTTCACTGCGGTGACATCCTGAACAGCGCCCCTTATCATCTTGGCACCGCCGCTGTCCGGTGTTCGTAGAGGCGGCTGAGCACGGAGCTCCGAGCCGCTCGCAAACAGGAATCCCGCGTTGTTACAATATAGACCGAATTATACAAATCACAAACAGCCCCCTACACCGAAGATGACACCGGCTGACCATTTATGCTCCCCTCAACTTCCAAACCACAACGCAACGATTTGTATCAGCACCCTCCGCCCCCCCGGCAGCACCCCCTTAAGATCCCGTCCCCGTCCCCGCCCCAGCAGCAGCAGCCTCCTTCTCCGCAGCCATCTTCGCCTCCATCTTCTTCCTCGCCGCAAGAATCATGTCGTCCCTCCTCTTCCGCAGCAGCGCCTGTCTCTCCGCCTTGTTCGCGCTCCACCCCTCCTTCTTTCCAGGCGCCTCGGCCTCAGCCTGGGCCCCGCCCAGCTTATCCTGCAGGTTGTACCGCGTGATGAGGTCGGGTTGCTGAGGCCTCACGGGCTGCTTCGTCTGCGCTTGGCTGCTAGTGGGCGCGGTAGTCGAGCCGGGGGGCGGGGGCGGCTGGAAGGTGATCGGCGGCTGTTATCCGTTAGTAAACGCGTAATCAACAGCCAACTGAAATCCCATCACTAGAAGGCTACACATCCATCACCCCATAAGCGCAATAACCATCGCCCGCCAAACATGGGACAAGGGAAAGGGATAACCCACCGTCTCTAACCTCCCCGCAAGGATCCTCTCACATGTCACCTGTACGCTCCCCCCATTCCTCGCAAGATCCCACAGAACAGCCCTCCTCTCCGCCTGCGGGAACATCTGCAGCACCCTCTCCGCCGCCGCCTCCCTCCTCCTCGCCGCCCCAGCGTCCCTACCACCCCCAGCCGCGGGCGGCGCCGGGCCCGAGAAGAAGAAGTAGCGCGTCGCGAGGCCGACGGTTACCAGGAAGATGAGGAGGAAGGGGAGGGAAACTTGTTGGTCTGACATGTTCGGCCGTGGTATATGCGTCGCTTTTCGTTTCGTTTCGCTTTGTCGTATGTGGGTTTTGTTTCAGATCGGGGTGTGGTCGGAGTTGAGGTTGAGGAGGTGGTTGGGGGTTGTCGTCGGAGCTCGCCTCGGTACTTTCGGCGCCGCCTAGAAATCCAGTGGTGACTCCTTGACAAACAGAAATATTATCAACAAAGAAGATAGGGGAAAAAAAGTTACGAAGGAGAAGAGGGGAGTCCAAGAATTGCCAGGAGAACCTTGCGACGACTGTTCTCGTTGCGACGACCAGAAAGGAATAGGATTACGTGGCGAGGCGGAGGGGAAGTTGCTGAGGTGTCGGGGTCAGGCCTTCCCGCCGTAATCTTAGCGGCCGTTCGTGGTTCCGCGGGGGAGCCACGGCTCTGTCAGCCTTGCATTGGAGCGCCAGCCACTGGCTTCTGCTCCCCACATGACTTGCATGTGCAGACCGACATGGCTGGAGATTCCCGAAGTTCACAAGACGGCTTTCTACGGGGCCCAACACCCGAATTGGTCTCATCTCTTCCTTCAACTCGTATTAATCCACCTTCTCTTCTCATGGTCCTACACACTCTCTAGGCCCTGCAACGCTCAGTGTGCTCATCACCACCCCACCTTAATACCTCCATACTTGACAGCACGCTCACGAAATCCCGACATCGGGTTGTCCCGGTCCATCAATTCATCTAGACAAAGGCCCGTCAAGCGAGGCAAACAAAGTAACGCTACGGTCACAAAGAACCCGTCCCGTTCCCCTACCCCAGTGCCGATAAGAAAAAAAGCCCTTGCCCTCCATCGGTTCCTCCCCTGTTCCCCTCCCCTTTCCCGGACTCCCTTTTGTCGATTGAAATAATACGACTTCGAGGTGATAAAAACAAAGACACAAACACAATCATTGTAAGCACGGAACGGATGTGACCGAAGTCCAAGGTGTATGGGCCTTCCCCACCCTGAAAGTACGATAGCCGGGCCGGGCGCAGTTGGCAACGCAAATCTCTCATTGCGCGCCTTGGCCGAGTGACGTGTCGAGGTCGCCGTAGTGGAGAGTGAATTCCCTCTGCCCACCTCGTTAGCATCGTGGTCATATACGGAAACTCGGATGAGAACCCCGATAGGAACACTCGAGCCTTACCCTATCCCTCTGGAACCGGATGGGGTCCCAGATGACGTAGACCCCCCTCTCCGCCGTCGGGCTGATCTGCTGCGGCATTAGGTGCTCTTCCTTCGTTAGCCAGATCTGCAGCTTCTTATGCCACCTCCAGCTTCTCGCGTGTCTGTACACGTGGATGTCAGTACCAATACGGAACAGCTCGGGGAGAGAAGGCGTACAGCTCCTGCGCCGCGAGGTGCTGCGTTACATCTCCCGCGTTGGCGTAAAAGATGAAGAATAGCGTGTCCTCGTTGAAGTTGGAGATCTTGGTCTCGATCGGCCCTACGTTCTTGACGTGGTAGCATTCCGGCAGCCTAAAATGCGGAATCGCTGGCCGCGGCGGTTGGTCGTCGAATAGCGAGTATATCTGCGTGGAGATGGGCCTGAGACCAGTTAGTAAATCGCCCCTACCGACGGGAGCTTCCGGCTGGGCTGTTACATACTCGGACGACGTGAGATCAAGACCGAGCGAGCCTGGGTCGATCCCGAGGACCATCGCGTTGTAGTCGGGGTAGTTGTTCATCAGCGTCCGAAGACCCTTCAGCCCCCACTTATCCGCAGGCGGCATCCCCGCTAGCGGATCCTGCACCTCAGGGCCAGCCGTCTCCTCCTCTTCGTTCGCTTTTACCGCAGGTGGTATGTTTCCGATGGCACCGAGCGAATTCCGGGCCTCGGGGTCCTGCGACGAATCTTCGTTCGCTGCTGAGCTCTCTTCCCGGGGTCCCGCCGCCTTCTGGCGTCCGTCGCCCCCAGCCGGAGTATCTGTATCCTGAGACTGCGAAGGCGCTGATACATTGTCAACATCTGTTTACCGTGCCATGCTCGGTAGAAGTGCTGGGGAGCTTCTGCCATACCACTGTTCGACCTCGCGTCAGATCCTTCCCGATTAGCAGAAAGCGCGTTGAGCAAACCGTTCTCCGCCCGCGTGCTCTGCCCCGACGCCGGCGCATTACTTTGCCCGCCAAATCCTAGGGCCGACATTAACGACGCCCCCCTCTCCTGGCCCATCTCTCCCCCGTTCCGGTTCAAGGGTGGAAATTCGTCCGCGCTACTCGGTTGCGCCTGCGTAGATTGCGCGCCGCCGATGTTGGATTGGTTACCGAAGCGGAAAACGCCCTGGCCCGTCGGTAGGCGGGCGGAGCTGGCGGAAAACATGTCGTCCCGCGGTGTCTGTTGGGATACCGGGGTTGACTGTTGGCGCTGCACTTGCCCGCCTACATTACGTGTCCCCGAGCTTCCGGCAGTTGACCACATTGACGCTTGACTCGAGTTCGGCGTTTGCGCAGAGTTAGATAATGAAGGAAATTCCCTGCAAGACGGTTAGCCAGGTCGGATTTATGGGCGACGTTGATAATAGAACGAGTGTAGGTAAGGGCAGAGATTCGAAGAAAGCACAGAAATGCGAGGGCAAGAGCACTACTCCACTGCGCCAGCAGTTCATAGGGGAGGGAAAGGGTCCAGAGCAGCCACGCAATGCTACCGCTTGACCAACGCCGGGTAAGCCACAGCATCCCTCTTGGGGGGGAGTTGCCGGTTCCAGTCGAGCCCTCGCTTCTCCCACACCCTTCAACATGAGTTCAGATTTCATGGTTGAAGCTTGGGTGATGGTTGAGATAGTCAATCGTGCTATGACGGAGTGGACGGACCTGTGACTATCCAAGCTTGGGTGACGCGATGTGGTTGAGATATAAGAAGAGTTGTGTTTTCTTTGAGTATGAACGGAGATGTTCGAGGCGCATTTGCTCACCGATGATAGGATGGGAATGGCCCGTTTGGTTGTCGATCTGCTAACATGCTAAACCTTCCCGAGGGTTGTGGAGTGGGCAAGTTTGTGACAACTGTCGCTTGACAAAAGGGAAATAATGACAGGGCGAAAATTGTGGAAAAAGGAAACAAGCAGTGAAGGACATGGAGGAGTGGAGGACTGAGGCAGGCACAGAAAGAGCGACCACTTACGAAAGATCCAGCGGCGTCGCGGGCTGCGACCCGCTCAGGCTTTGCGCAAAGCTCAGGTTCCCCGTGCCGGCCTGGCGCGGAGCATTCTGGAGCCCCGCGCCTCCCATGGACACGCCGCCGCCAAACGCCGCCCACCCGGAACCGTTGCTCGCTGTTATGTCCGTTGTCAGCGGGTCTGGCCAAGCTCGCGCCGGTCCTCCTCCACGGAGCTCATACCCATCTTTCCGCCGTTTGGTATCCTGTTCGACACCGAACGCCCGGGTTGTTGAGTTTGTTGGGGTTGTTGTTGGCCACTGAAGCCCGCTGGCATACCGCGCATCGTTTGGGGTACCGCTCCTGGTTGTCGTTCGGTTAGCGCCAAAGTCCCTGTCCAAAGCTAGACTCCGTGTATGCGAATGCGCGTATTATGATGGGAACCCAAATAGTGCCCATGGTGGTCTTCCCCAGTCCAATGGAGGTCACCCATGCCGCCCCAGACTCTTCTCCGACCCGCAGAGATCCCGGCCACTGAGTGGGGGTTCCGCGAACCAGCTCGAGGGTAGGGTCAACCGTATCGGCATCTCCGATCGCAGCGCAGGGTCGGTTGGCGATGGCGGCATCGGAATGCGGGTGCCTCGACGGGGTGAGGTGGGCACCTTCCAACGTGGGAGGCTGGCTCCGTAAACCCCCCCTCCTTCCCCCTCCATCAGCTGTGAGGCATCTCGATACGTGGGCACCCGCAGACCCACGCACAAAGTCCATGCCCAAACATCAAAACGAGCCCGCGCGACAAGCAGAATCCGGCGTGGCTTCGAGACAATCGGTTCGTCGCGGGGTGGAACTGAGAGGGACAACGCCGAAAGCACGTCAGGCCCTACCTTGTCTGTTCATCATGAAATCGAGATTTGGCCAGCCGTCAAGCTGAGGAAGCGATCGCGTCGAGACGGTCGCGGCAGTGTTCGAATACTGCGAGTTCGTTCCGTTCGTGGGGGAAGAATCCGTTGTTTTCGGCGAGGTTTCGGCGCCGCGTTTGCAGTGTCGGTGGTGTTGGTTCCGCAGGGACGTCGTCGAACGAACGGGAAGGCTTTGGATGGCAGCAGCCGCCAATGCATTCGCCGGCCGCGAGGCAAGTGACAGGTGGCAGTGATTGCGATCTCAGCTGAGGGATGTCACTTGGGAGCAGCTGTTCCTCGCAGCCGCCCGCCGTAGCTTGACGTCACGCTAAATGTGTGTCTGTGGGTCTGCGGGATTCCGCGGGGCTGGCTAATTCTGTTCCTCTCATCATCCTGAGACTCGGGCGTTGAGTGCCTCGCCGTATGATATCCGCCAGTGTTAGAGCATGGACTGTTGAGAATATCCATTCATGTGGCTCGTTTAAAAGCGACCGAAAGACTCTGGATTTCGTGACATCTCGCTGAATTCTACCCAATCTACCACGCGCTCTACGATTCTATAAAAGGAGCCAACAGAGCTCAGTTGGAGGTGAGCGCCATGGACAGGCTCTTCGCAAAGTCATCGGAAACCAGGTGCCGCCCAATGACCACCAGTTTCCCCTGCGAAGATGCGTCTGCGTCTACGCGTTCCGGCGAGTCTATCATCTCGAAAATTTCCCTGACCCCCTGGATCATCTTGACCTCGCCATTGTCTAGGACGAGACGCCCCTTTAACCGATGGGTTTCAAATGGCGCCGCCTTGGGAAAGTGCGGAAGCTCACAGTCCCACAGTACTGACCTTAACCAGCGATCTACTTTCTGGACCTGGCCTGGTGATAGTACCGGCACGGGTATTGTGATTGTGGAAATGGTCTGGGCCCGGTTAGCAATCAGTCACCGTCCAATGGAGGTACCCATGTTAAACATACCGGGTCCAAGTGACTGTGGCCTTTACCGCTCAGATCCTTGTCCTCGATGCGGTCATAAGAGTTCAGGTCAAGAAGGAAGCCCTCGAGCTCCGGGACTACGCCCTTCTCCGTAACATGAATCTTGGCGAGGCCGTTTATAGACTCGATTCGCTCCCTCACCTTCGCGAGCTCCTCCTCCGTGACCAAGTCAGCCTTATTAAGGACAATCACATCGGCATGCGATAGCTGAACATGTGCCGTGGTCATCAAAGGCCCGTTATGATCTGGATGGGATTCGCTCGGCTCGATCTGACCGGCGGGGTCGTCGAGGCTGCGAAGGATGTTCTTGGCATCAACGAGGGTGACGATGCCATCGAGGTATATAGTGCTCCCCAAGCCGTCGTCAACCCAGAATAGCGGTGCGAGGTTTCCGGGGTCCGCCAACCCAGTAGTTTCTAGGAGGATGTAGTCGAATGCGCCCTTCTTCTCCATGAGCGATTCGATCGCGTTCACGCCCGAGTCCCTGTGGGCGGTTATGAGCGGTTAGGCGTTGTGGTTTTGGGCGGCGTTGACTATGACTTACTTGACGGAACAGCAGATGCAGCCGTTCCCGACATCCAGCCACTCCTCAACCTGTTCCTCGCCCTTGTTCACAGTAAGGGACTTTTCGATGTCCAGAGCTTCTTCCCGCTTAGTCCACTGATTATGAGTGCGGCCGATGAAGGCAGGGCTTACAGTCTCCAAATTCTGGAGCGAATAAAAGGGTCAGCCACACGGATCGACAACACCAATGGGATCAACTTACCGTTCATAATGACCGCGATCTTCTTCCCATGCTGGGCCGTCAGGATGTAGTTCAGCAGGGTCGTCTTGCCAGCGCCGAGGTATCCTTGAGCTGAGTTAGTCTCATTCTTCGGCACCATGCCACAATGGAAAAGGCCGGTACCATACCCGTAACGATCGTTATGGGGACTTTGAAGGGAACCTCCGTCTCCTTCTGTTCATCGCCCGTGACCTCGACTAGGTCCGGCGGGGCATCGTCATCGAAATCCATGATCAGTGAGTACGTGCGATGCAAACAACGTAGGGTATTCTTCGGGGTCGCGTGTATTCCGGCCCTCCACCTCTTATACGGATTAAATTGATCTGCTTCAGAACCTAGAAACTCAGTGTTCCGAGGTCAGTCTGTAAAGTCACACTTTGCTCATACATGGGGCGATTGTACATCGCGGGGAACATTGCCCCGCCAAAGATGCGAGCTCCGCTAGAATGACTAAGCAGTGAAGCTGGAGCTGCCGGCCGTGCCTGGCGCTAAATTGTGCAGTATCACATCCCTGCCTGATTCGCGACAAGACAAGTTGACAATCGCGCTCGCTCAACCATTGCGATTCCATCATTTCTTGTTACAGCCGCGAACTTGGAAACGATACTCGCCAGAACACACAAATAACACAATCGCATCCGGATAATTGAGACACCCCGCCATGGCGATGCCGCCGAGCTCCCCGCGGCTACCAAGCCCGCCTCCCACGGCCGAGATCCAGATGGGTCCAGGCTCGCCATCAGGGGCCACTGCCGCGAACCACCAAGGGTCGCAGATCGAGAATGGCCTTCTCGAAGCGAACGCGAAGCGCCGAGTCCACCGAGGCACAAAGGCGGCGAGTATGGCCGCCGGGCCGCCCCTGGTTCCCCTAAACGAGGTTCGTCGGCATCCGTTGCCCCCAAGGTCTGCCCTATAGACCGGCGCTGACTCGCCGAGCAGCTCGATTCCGCGTTCCAACTACAGGAGCATCTCGCAGCACTCCACTACTACCATAGCAAGGGTCGAACCCAACCCATCACCAGGACCACCGCCGTTCAGCTCGCTACTCCGCCGCCTTCCACCGACCGCACACTCTGGCTCTACGAGCTCTGCCGATTCCTCATCTCCCAATGCAACAGCCTGATCGTCGGGTTCCTCTTCGACACACCCCCCTGCAGCGCGGCCACGTGTCCCGAGATGAGGGCTTCGGAATGGCAGTTCCTCTGCGCCGTCCACGAACAGCCCAAGAGCTGCTGCGCCATTGACTACTGCTGTCACACGCTCGACTGGGCCGCCAACGTTGTGACGGACCAAAAGATATTCGCCAGCCGGCTCGTGGCGCTCTCGGACACGCACAACAAGAACATGGCCATGAAGAACCTCGTCAATGTCTTCCGCCGCCTGCACCGGATATTCGCCCACGCGTGGTTCCAGCACCGCAGCGTTTTCTGGTCTGTAGAGGGTCAGACGGGCCTGTATGTCTTCTTCAAGAGGGTGTGCGACATGTACGATCTCATCCCGGGCGAGACCTACAAGCTACCGCCCGAGGCCGAGGGCCTGGAGTCCGAGGTCGCGCCGATGCCAGAGCCTACCGCCGAGCAGAAGGCAGAGGCCGGCGGACCGGCGTTCTCGGGAATCGCTAGGAGCGGGGCCGCGGAGAGGCTGCAAGAGGGGGCGGCCGCGGAGGAGGACCACGGGGTTGGGCGGACTAATACTAGGCGACACATCCGCAGCAGCCCCTCAACCGGAAGCGCGGTGACGACGGTGATCGAGGCGGACGAGGACGAGGGGGCGGAACTCGCGAGGAAGACGAGGGACTTGCATATCTCGGGTCCGCCCGAGCCGCTAGAGGAGGAGCCCGAGGCTGAGGATATCCCGGTCATGGTTGAGGACTCCGTAATACACGAGCCTTCTGGGACGACAGAGTCGCCGACGGATGCGGAGACGCCGATTCAGCCGTCCGCTAACGTGCCGGCTGAGGATGCGGGCGGCGACCAACCTAAGGAATCCTCGTCTGGAGCGGAGTCAGAATCGGCAGCGGCGGAGTCACATGCTGAGAGTCAACCGTCAGCCTCTGAGCCGGAGCCAGCCACCGCTGAAGAAGCGAGTGGATCAGTGAAGCGGGCCGAGGACTCGTCAACGACGAAGGAGGGAGACGAGAATGACGCCACGGTGAAAGATCCTTTCCCCGCGGAACAACAGGGCGAGTCCGCCGGGGATTCACCAGCGTCGGAGCCAGTGGAATCGACACCCGAAGGGAAGCCGAACGAGATTGAGGCCACCGAAGAGCCGGAGGTTTCATCTGGCGCGACGGAGCCTACGGCTGATGAGAAGGCGGAGGAGCCGCAGAAGGAGGACGGCAACCCTGAGACCGGATAATCGTGGAGCGTGAACGGCATCCTGTCTAACAGAGGCATGTGAGCACTCCATCTCCAGCACTGTTTGGACTAGCCAGCAGCTAGCTGTACAGGGCTCGGAGATGCGCGACCTCGCACTCTTGTAGTCCTGTGGCCGCCACATAGAGCTGGTCGGGCCGGGGTAGGGCGGAGTTTATCAATCTGCTACGCAATGGGAAATGGAAGCGTGGAGGGAAGGGGCTTATTGGTGTTGTGATGGATTCCTTATGTATGATACCTCTTGTGAAACTAATACAATCTACTAAATGCGGTCGCCAATGTCCGTAACTATACCCTCCATTCATTACCGACGTCTACAAGATACTCGTAACACGCAACATGCTCCAATATACCCTCAAACGCTCCCCTTCGAGTAAGGGCATTTCATTGCGGGATATAAAGGTGCTGGCCCCGCTGCGTAACCTCAATCTCCATCCCGACCTCCACCCACGACTCCTTCGCGTCGTGCACGGGCGGGGAGTCCGGGGACGGGGACGAGAAGATGGGGGTGAGCATCATACCGAGGCAGCCGAGCTTCGGGCAGCCATCGTCGACGTTGCGATTGTGGCGGAGGAAGTGGTCGGGCTGGACGGGGTGGCGGATGCCGGTGTCGGGGTTTACGTTGGGGAGTTTGCAGCTGGGGTGGCGTTAGTCCTACGGCTGAGGGGGAAAGGGGGTGGGCGGATGGAATGATGGATGTGAGAGGGGTTGACGTACCGGGCGGTTCGGCAGGAGACGTGGTACGTGCAGTCCGAGGTGATGGACGCCTCGCCCTTGTTGAGGCGGAAGGACTTCCAGGTTTCCTCGTCGTAGGGTGGCGGGCCGGTGACTACTAATTGTTAGTCCCAGGGCAAGAGACGTGAGGGTTATAGGACGGCGTTTCATACTGATGATGTTGGGCCGGAACCTCAGTACGCTAAAGTTCTCGACCGTCTCATCCGCAAGCTGCTTCTCGACGTCACGCACGCTGGCGACGTTCATGATGTGGATAGCATACTAGTCGGTGTTAGTCAAAGTTCCACGATACACATCCTCTCCACGGGCAATCCACGACTCACCGCGTCCTGGAACAGGACAATGGGCTGGTACCCAGCTTCCTCCTCCCTAGGCGCACATCGGAACACCTCCCTCCGCGTATCGGGCCCCGGGCAAAACAGCCCCAGCTTTTCCTTCACCCCAATGAGCTCCGCCAGCTCGTCCGGGAGCTCCTTGCCCATGTTCAGCGCCCTGACGGTGTCCTTCCAGATGAGCATCAGCTCAGACGTGTACCCCCTCTCCTCAATCTCCTTGCTTGAGGGGCACTTCGCAGGCAAGAGAATCTCCTTCTCAGGAACCCCGTCCCATCCCTTACCCAGCTTTGCCGCCGCCCAGTCCAGAATCCCGAGAACCCCGGGCCTAGCCCAGGGGAACCGCAGGACGAAGAACGTCTCATCGGACCCCCGCTCTTCAAGCTTCCCCCGCGTCTTGACGGGGTCAGGACACCAGATATCAACGGACAGCTTGGCAATAAGCGGGAACTGGCGCTGCGAGATCATCTCCCAGACCGGTTCCCCATCGTCGCTCACCCTATCTCGCAGCCGCGCAAGCGTGTAGATGCGATCATGCTGCATCCCCGCAATCCCGACCTTTGCGCGGCTGAGCTCCACGCCACGACACGACTTGATGGGGTAGACAAACAGGCTCTTGACGCGCGGGGTGTCATCCTCGGGGACATCCTCGTCCAGCTTGGGGAGGTTAGTCTCCCCAGCGGGCAGGCCGAGCTTGGTGTGTGTCTGCGCGAGGGCCTCGGAGATGCGGATGGGGACAGGGGGGGAGAGGACGAGGATGGGGACGACGAAGCTGAGGAGCGTGACGGCGAATGCGATGGTTGTTTTTAGGTCGAAGACCGCCAGGGCCTCGGCGAGAGTGAAGTCCAGCATGATGCCGCGAGTCCAGATCTTCTAGAACCACTGGCGTGCCGTCGCGATGGCGTGCTTCTACTTCGCGTTTGGACTTCTTGGCCGCGTCGCTTCAGCTGAAATGCGTCCTGCGCCGTCCAGGTACCGGCGAACGGTATATAAGCCGGGAAGTAGCGATCTAATTACTGTCTGGAACCATACATGCTGCGAGGATTGATGATTCGAATCACGGAGTCGGTCTCGCGATGCTCTGAAACACTGTCGTCGCCGTTTTGCATGGCGTTCATTGACGTGGCGCACGAGAGTCACTAAGAAGAGAAGAGACGCCATTCCGCAGTTGGCCCCAGTTGCCACACCATGGCACCATGGCACACCTGCGCCCGGCAGAAATTCCGCGCTACTGACAACATCAGCACCCGCCTTTGAGTGTTTGAACCATCACAGAAACGTTCGTTGCAGGTTCGATGTCCCTGACCCATATCGTGGTTTCATCATGTTTCCTCCCGGCCGCCGTCCAAGTCCCGACCCGTTTCAAGGAGGCGGGGGTGGGGGGGGGGGGGGGCCCGGCCGCCGCCGCCCCCCCCCCCCCCCCCCAAAAAAAAAAAAAAAAAAAAAAAAAAAAAAAAAAAAAACGACAGGTGCCAACAGCTTACAGGTACATCTAGCCAAGTACCTTCCTCCGTAGGGATCGCGAGGGAACGCGAGGAAGCAAAAAGAAGCGGGGTGAGGTTGCGGGATCGACGGTGTCAACCGGAACCGGGGTCAGGCACGCCCTTAGGGGTGAGGGGGATGCAACCTGGCGGGAGTCATTGCCGGGCCGAGGACACACCCCCTTCACTCCCCCCCTGGCATGGGGTTCCTCTTGCCAATAGGGCTCAGGGCGACGGGGCATGCGGGATGGAAGGTGACGGCGACGGCGAGGGTGGCGGCGGCGGTGAACCGTTGAGGGTATGGACGGTGAAGGGACGAGTCGCATTGCTGTAACAGGCCTCGGAGATGACTTGCCCTTTGCCTTCTTACGCTGTCCTCTATTGACTGGGAAGGCGTCGCGGCTCAGCATACGAGTACGAGTATGGATGCCTGTAATCCCATCATCAGCTATTATTATGGCAAGTGGATGTCGGAAGTAGCTGGTACGGTCCACTGGGCGGAATTGGCAGAACAAGGGGTGGAGGGCCTCGAACTTATCCGGTACGTATGTCGTGGGTCGGGGATGACGACCTCTAGCGGACATCAACGCCCGTTTCGGCCGGATCTCAAACATTCCCGATGGCGAGATGGCGCCTCTCCAGCGCCACCAAGACTGCAGCTTGGACGGCAACACAGGCGCCTGGTATAGCCTAGGAATCCTGATAAGCGCCGAGATTAACACGGGGCGCGGGGGGCCGCCCCCCCGGGCGGGGGGGGCCCGGCG
>JAMFQS010000014.1:166681-213740 GCA_025503055.1 Sordariomycetes sp. B11D1
TCCCCCCTCCCAACACCCACCCCCCCCCCAAAACACCCCCCCCCCCCCCCCCCCCCCCCCAAAAAAAAAAAAAAAAAAAAAAAAAAAAAAAAAAAAAAAAGGAACTCCAGGTTAAGGTTACATCTCGTCAGAGTAGAAGGGGAAGATGGTCCGTACACATGGTACAGGACGATCGTTCCATCGGTCAGCGGGGAGGGAAGAGGTTCCCCCTTGTGGCTGTACTTCGTACCTTGCATCTAGCGGCGAACCCGGCCGGGATGCCGCCGCCGGCAAGTCCTTTTCCGTGGTTACGCTGTGCGCTACTCGGTACGTCGAGATTAGACCAGTTCTGCAAAGGTACAAGAAAGGGTACCGGGGGGTAGTACCCATCACTAATTTAGCTTTAAATCTACATGCACGACCGTTTACGGATACCCTACACTAATCTCGGCCGAGGGAGGACCGGCACCTCCCTCATCCGGTGTTTTGCGCCTCCTCCCCCCTTGTGCACGGCCGTTCGTCCAGGTTATGCCGGGGCATGGGTCCCCGTTAATACCAACTTTATTCTTTCCCGGGTCCCACAGCCGGGCGGAAGGGGGCGGGAAACAGGAGTGGGAGAGAACGGCAGAACTGCACAGTCGCGCACCCCCACGGGCGTTGTCTTCCGGGGAGTGTTACATGACCGGCGCGTCACACGGCGTGTTGTGCCCTTTTCTATTTGGGGGCGCGAACGATATTCCCCGATTGGGCCGGAGAATCGGGCACTTTTTTAGGTTTGCGGTGAATGGCATAAACGTTGGAAGGCCGGAGAACGTTCTTCCTGTTCCTCGTGATCAGCGCTGGCCCCACAGCCTGGCCCTTGTCGCTCTCAGCCTCGAATACGGCCGAGCCATGCGTCTTCCGCAGTCGGGAAGAGACCAGCTCGCCCAGTCCTTGGCAGTTCACCCACATCGAGCTCCGACAGCTCAAACTGCCACGAGGCGCGGGTACCCTCACCCCCTAACGAAAAGAGGAAAAGATCCCTACAAAACCCCCTCATACTGAGCGGGACTGTGTGGGCCGGCGCGTTAAGAAACATCCACTAGCTCAATGCCGTGTCATTGCCTCCGCCGCGGGCCTATCAGACACCTTCCTAGGGCGTGCCTTTTCTTCATCGGCAGTGGCGCAGGGCGAAAATCTACCGGGTACTTGTACGGAGAGGGCATTAAGCATCGACGCGAAACGCTAGCATATGCGGGGGCCTCTGGACTGGGAAGGTGCGGGACATTATCTGCGGGGCCCAAAAGAAAAGGAAGCGGGAAAAGGGAAGGGAGGTGCAAGGATGCGGCGCCCCTGGTGGGCGCGGCAGTTGGGGGAGGGCCCTGCATGCGCGAAGCTTCCTGCGCGCGCGCGGTTCGGACGAAGGCCCTGCTAGGTAGGTGATCGGCGAGCTGCAAAGCACCGGGGGAGAGGAGCGAGCGCACGACAGACCCAATGAGGCCGTGGTTCCGTTGTACCGTCGGCGTGCAAGTAGATCACCCCGGAGGAAGACGGCGGGGGCGTGGGGTGCGACGCGAATTAAACGTGACGCGTTGCGCTTGGAGTTGCTTGCTGATACCCGCTACCACTCTAGCGCCGGAGACTTTTTTTTTCTCTCTTTGTCAGAGGGGGGGAAAAAATAGGAAAATTAGAGGGAGGATGATAATATCACTTTCTCTTTCTGGCTAGAGAGTGGCAGGGAGATGAGGGCCTCCCCCGGAGATAAGACCTGCACTTGTCATAGCCCGAGCCCACATCGAGGGGTCAAGCCGAGAGGCGGCGGCATTTCCCTCGCCGCGCCACGCTGCCCCGGGATCATGGCACTAAACCAAGCTAGCCCTACCCTGTCGGAATTCAAGCAACCAGCTCTAATTGTCGCCGATCATCATGATCAACAAGGACAAGCGTCTCGAAGAAAAGGGAAAAAAAAAAAAAAAGGTCCCCCGGCTGTATCGGCCCCATCCCTGTTCCCACCACGTTGTGGAGTCTTGACGCTACGCTAGCCCCGACCAAATTTACTCGGAGGGATGTGGCAAGCTGTAGGGCGGAGGGAGCCAAGTGCGATTAAGATCGGTGGGGAGGGTGCGGGAGGCTTTTCTGATGGTGGTGGCTGAGGACCGGTTCTAGTTGCATTCCTTGTTATGGCCGAGATAATCCGACGCGTGAGGCCCGAATTTGTTGAGGGGTCCGCCCCTGGCGCGGCCGGTGTCGTGCCGATTCCGCCGGACGGAGGCCGGCGCTAGACCCCGTGCCCGGTCCCCGGCAAAGATCAGCCCACTTACACGCCTCGAGGCGCCTCGTCCCACTGCCGATTATGGGAGAACTGCCCGTCAGGGTTGCAAACGTGCTCTTTCTCGCGGGGAGAAGGAAACGGCAAAGGAGAAGCTATAAAAAGTAAGGAATGGAAAAAGACGAGACAATGCTAAGGAACAAAAAAAGAAAGAAAAAAAAGGTCTCGAAGGGTCAGCCAAAAAGACTATGCATGATGATAACTGTGCGATTCGAACGCACGCCTCTTGCGAGACCAGAATACAACCTGCTTTGGGACAGGCAAGATGGATTATCTTGAGTCTGGCGCCTTAGACCGCTCGGCCAAGTTACCGTCAAAAGTTCCTGGGCAGACGGGCTCTATGAGCCCGGCTAATGCCGCGCTCCACTAACATCCCCAACCACGACATGTCAACCATCCACAGCAGAGCCTCACAACGGGCCGAACGTGGCTCCCCCAGCTGTGCTTGGCAGTCCCGCGAGACTTGCCACAACCTCGTGGGGTTTTTCTCGACTAATCGACCTAGCTAGCCCCTTGGCGGTGGATCCTCGGAACACAGCCGGCGTTAATATCCCTTCTCACACCGAGCCTCAATCGGGAATAAAGCTCTCCCCTAATCAATACACACCGTTTTGCCATCAGCGGCCCCCAGGTCCTTCCAGAATGCCGTGGTGACATGCCGCGCCACCCCCGTCCCCCTTCGGGCAATTACCACGGCGACCCCCCTCGATTGGCTCCGCCGATCATTTTTAAAGGCCCGCTTCGCACCGGCTTCACATTCCAGTGGGGCACTTCACCAAGAACCCCCCCTTTCAAGCTTTCCCCGCGGCCCGCGGCAGGACCCCTCGGCCGCCGGAGGCGGAGTTGGACTCCGACTCCGGCCAAGCTCGGTGAATCCAGACGGGGCCACGCGCAGTTATAGTCTAGCGCCCGTACCTTTAATCCAAGCCCCTACCTAGCCTTGTGTTTCTCTCATCCTGATGCGCATCTGTTTTGTACTTTTGGTGCGCGGAGACATCGCCAGTCGGCAGTTCTCTGTCGAGCGATATGTCACACAGACGCTGCGACCAGCCCGAAAAGGAAGGTTACCAGAGGGTCCCAGCCGGGACTAGGCCGCTATGGGTTGGATGAATGGACCCCTCCAAGTGCCGCCGGGTCCCCTTGCGTTTCCGCGCTTTCCTCTTTGGGAGCAGGAGAGGGGGCTCGGCAGTCTGTGCTCATCGGACGATCCCTTGGGGGGAAGTAGGGGGGGGGGGGAGGGGGAGAAGGGGGGAAGGCGCGAACCAGGTCGCGGCACCGTCGATCTCCTGGCTTCCGTCGTTCCGGTGGAAGCTGAGTTTACTTGGCGGATGGCGCGCTATTGCGATTGGGGGTAGGGGATTGTGGTATCGCGCCTTTCTTTACCTCATATAATGGTCGCTTTGATCATCGGCCCCAAGGTAGGCAATATGATTAGTTGTACCATGGTTCTAGGCCCTTCCAGTAAGGGAGGAGGGGGCATCCTATTCATGCGGATGGGTGTTCTTCGCCGGGGGGGCATGTGCTTCTCAGCAGGGTTCCCGGGCAGAGATGAGGCTGGCTCGGGCCGGTCCACGGTAATCTTCACGGCGCATCCTTCCCGTCGCTGAAAAGGTTATAGTCCGCCCTTACCGGTGTGGACTGGGTATTTGTGCGGCAAATACCTGCTGCAAGGGCACTCTTATACCAGGCCTCTGATACTTGTACGTTGGTGAAACGCCTCACGATGTCCCTCGTGCAGATATGTGATGCTGGGGAGGCTGGCTAAAATGCGGCGTGCAGGGATTTCGTTCCCCAAGCCCCTGATGCACGTATGGACCTTGGCGCCCAAGGGACACGGCGTTGTCAATACTGCTGGCCCCGGGTTTTACTGAGGTAGCGCGATGAGCGAAGGGGCAGGTGAGCTGCTCTTGCGCTTAGACCCCGCCGTTAGTGGCTTTGATCTCGATAAGCGTTATGGAGATGGGCCAGATGCGGCTAATCAGGAACAGGAACCCACTCGTAATCACAGCCAACACGCGCCCGTGGGCCGAAGCGTGGCCGGGCGGCCTTGGTAGGTCTCAAGTCTCCCTCCGCTCTCGCCATGCTCTCCTGGCGGGCTTTCGTCTTAGCACCGCCCAACCCCAGAGTTGTCCTTAGCACCCGCTCGCTCGGCAGTCGGAAACATCGGACGGGCGAGTCCGAGTCTCCAAGACTGGTCCGCCGTCCCCTGCATGCGTGGTGTTTCGGCGTCGGCAGGGGTGATGTGATATGAAGCCCCTGGTGCTCTCATCTCGAAACCAGGTCGTCCTGGATTTAGGGTCGGACTCTGACCCCTCAGGGCCGGAAACCCTGTGGAGGGTGTGAGGGGCTGGGCTGTGAGGGGGGAAGATTAGGCCGTCTCCCAGGCGGGTCCTCGAACCCCGCACCCGCAGAATTCCGTCCTGTGTGGTGTGTCAGCGACATGGGCCCGGAAACAAGCCCGCACTCACTTCGACACACCTCCACCGAGAAGCACCGTGTCATCTGCGGGAGAGCGGGGTCCCAGGGTGCAATTGAGGAATCACAGCGCGCACACGTCTGTGCTCCATCATGCATGCGTGTGCCCGCTATGAAGCGCATCATCCCTGGACGGAGCAACGTTGCCAGGGCCCGGGGGGGTTTCGTCAGGGACACACACGCCGACGGAGGGTCTGAGGGCTTGGAGACGAGGGTGGGGGCCGCGTGTGTCACCGTGTCGCACCAGGGCGGAAGAGGAAGAGACACGGGGAAGGGGGAAGGGGGGAGGGGGGAGGATGGCGGGTTGGTGTCCTGCCGTCGCGGCGGGACCGGGTGGTTGGGACGTTTTGAAGGGGTGCCAATGCAAGGAATCAGACGTTTCCGCCGTTGGGTGCCGGACGACACAGAACCATTGGCTAGGCGGGTCTGGTTTCCGAGCCGCTGCAGATGTTTCCCGACGCAGCCATGACAAACTTCGACTGGGGCAGAGATGCAATGCACCTTGCTTTTCTGGCCGCCGGCAACCTGGCGACACGGCCCCGGAGAACGGGGCGCCATATTCGCTCGTGATGCGCGCTGCGGGGAAGGAAAGACCCCGCCGCCCTGCTCATATTCACCCCATTCCAGCTACCGCCTAATGCGCCTTAGCCCTCTGCCAGCGCAGCCGGCCAAGCCGAGGGGGCTTTGCAATGGCTTCCAAGACCACACCAAGGTTGCATTCCCCGCATTGCAATCGAGCGTCCCCCGTACGATGGGGAAAAACTTGTCCATCTGACAATCCTCGACTTCCAGGCTGGAGACGGCCGAGGCGGTCAAGACCCAGAAGACTCGTTGCGATCTATCACATGCAGCGGCTTCCTCGGCTTTCGGATTTGACCCGGGGATGGGCTGCCGGGGCGGATGGGGCGGGGAGCCAGGGCTCGAGCGCCCATTGTTCTGATTAACATTTCGCCGAGGGTAGGTTGCTGGAACGGGAGGGTGATGGTTATAGTCGGGCTTGTTATAAGCTTTTATGCGGTGCTGGCTCGCGCGGCATGCAGGATCCCTACAGGACGCTCGCATACCACGGTACACGCGTCGTCCTGGGTACTGAAGAGCTGGTATTGTGACAGGGCCAACTGGCAATGGTACCTTTTGTGTGCCGTTTCTCGGGCTCATTAATGGTCATTGCATGATGGGAGAAATTGCAAGCCATCGACTATTATGGACTGTACACGATACATGCCACAGGGCGCTTCGCCATGGCAATACTCCACAGCACCACCTCTCCGCGCCATCGACTCTCGGTACTCATCCCACCCACCACCCCCTTTGACATGCAAACTCCATCCCAGACAGCTAGGCGGCGCCGCGGGGAGACTGGCTTTTGGGAGCGCTTTCCAGGAGTCGGGCCCAGAGCTGAGGAAGCGCAATGCACAACACCAATAGCTCCGCATGGGTTGCAGAATGGGCTGCCCATCAGAGGCTTGGCAACCCCGGGGGCTCTCCGTCCCGTCGCAGTCGCCCAGTTGCGCTCCCACGGGCCGCGGGGCGACTTGGACGATACCTGTCAAGAGGTACTTCCGACGCCACGGCCTCTGGCTGCGCGCTGCGGGCCCGACACCTGCCTTGTACCTCGTCCCCTTCTTGCAAGCTCCGATCATATGGAACTCAATAAAGCACGCCTCGGAGATTGCCCGGTGAGATTTTCACCATAATTTGGGGGCATGGACGAGAAAGTGGAGCCGGGGGCCCCTCCACTCTACTGAGTATTCAAGAGGTACCTTGGCTTACCGGTACCGCGGAATAGGTAGCAACGCTACACTAGACTGCGACGTACGACCCAGGTTCCCCTGCCCCACCCTTCCACATCCGCCCCTTCCCCATCCAGATCCACCTGGCCAGGCGTCAAGCGGGACTCTGGAGGTCGATGCTGCCAACGACCCAGTAATAAGGGTGACATTTCTGGCCCTGCGGAGGACCCAATACTTTATTACCCTGGACGGAGTCATAGAGCCAATTTAAGACTGAGCCCGGTATTAGGAAGGAGTTTCTGTTTCCAGTACTTCTAATACACTAAGACGAGCCATTACGGAGCAGCTTCCCCATTGCCTCTATTACACTGACGAATGGCCCCAGAGCCGTCGTCTGCCCCGGCCTCGAACCCCCACCGTCCTCTCGTCCCCGTTGCGTCGATCACCCCTCCCCTCGCGGCGAGAATAAACAGCCACGGGCCAGCTTCCCATCCCGCTGTGGGACTCGTTTCCGTCTATGGTTCCATCCTTGAATCAAGTCTTCGTCCCGCTCCCTTCTAGGGCTCTGACTGGCGGTGTAATTACCTCTCACAACCTTGTCTCGAGCTTCATCCCGGCAAAGTAAGTCGCTCCACAGCTCATCGACGATCTGCACTGCTGTCCCGGGCAGGGAGGGAGGGTAGGAAGGTCCCACGGCGTACCCGGACATCCCCATGTGGTTTTGGACGGAGGAGGGTACTCCAGTTAACGCCATCGAGCTCTTGACAAGGGGAGGGCGTAGCTAACCCTACAAGGAATACGCCATCTCCAGAGACGACACGACACTCCTCCCTCGTCCCAAGCGTCAGTGTGGCCGTGTCGCCGCTCTATTATTAAGTGGCCAGGCCTCCAGGTCCGTTCACGCTTTGCTGTGGCTCCATTTGCCTTTCTTCGCGTTTCTAGTTGCCCTTTCCTTCTACACCATCATCGAAGATACCGTGCGCCTGTCTTCTGTCGGTCTCTTTACCTGGCATCGCGCCTTCCCACTTGCCGCCACGCGGAAGGTGCGAACCTCTCCCCGCGGAAGTCACGCGCCTCGACACAATACGCCTACACCTCAACTACACCAAAGGTACAGTGAATTACATGCCATCCGCCTGCTCCCTCCCCTCGATTACACGCCCTGCCTAAAGCAGGCCGGGCACCGCCCTCCTTACCTGCCAACTGCAAGCTCCCCGGGCGCCGTTACTCCGCTTCTCTGAAGGTCATGGAGGTCCTGCAGCTTCCAGACTCCTTGCCGGCCTTTTTCCCAGGTCT
The DNA here is from genome assembly GCA_025503055.1 of Sordariomycetes sp. B11D1. Lineage (NCBI taxonomy): Eukaryota > Fungi > Ascomycota > Sordariomycetes > Sordariomycetes sp. B11D1. The sequence continues at coordinate 174,473 of JAMFQS010000014.1, forward strand.
CCGCTCCCGTCTTGGTCCTTGCTTGGTGGCATGCTGATGCGGCAGAGGCTGCACCGTCCTGCTCCTACCCTACCTTGACCGCTTCCGCCCCTCTCACGCGCCCAATATCACTTGCCGCGCTGCTGGTAGTCCCAGCTGATTCGTTAACAAAGCTGGCACGAAGCACGTCCTGGCCCCCGATATACGGTCTTGGTCCTCGACGGCGCGCTATTTTGCGCGGCCCTAGTCGACAGTGCCTCCAACCGGAAGCTGTTGCACGCCACCAGCCAACGAAAAGCCTCACCACCGGCCTCGAACCCAGACCCCTCACCCACCCTAGCATCTGATATTACCCGTCCTCTGCATTGTCTTCTCCACCCAGCCACCCCTGTCCGCTCCCTCGCACTTTAGTCCCCCCTCAGTTTCCTGCCCGCGCGGTTGGCGTTTCCGCTTCTCTTGGCGTTTGGTGAAGACGGCGCCCCCCTCGTTCCCACAAGTGGCCGACCACCGCCCCAGCATTCTCCACATGGCAGACGCAGCTAGAGCTGCCCAGGACGCTTTTGCTAACGGTCCTGTTCGGCCAGGCTCCCAGATCGCAGATCAGTACGTGCAGGGAGTCAAGGGATCTACCCCGACGTCCGCCCAGACCATCGAACAACGCCACTCGGCCATCGCATATCACTCCAGCCGATCTTAACGCCGTTGAACCGCTCGAGGACATCCGTCCGCCCCTACCAACGATCAGGGGTCAGTCCTGACGCAAGAACGAGGAGTCTCACTCTCATCTCGGCGGCCAAGGAGTACGTCGTACTTCTCGGAAGGTGTGTACCGCCACCCTTGTCCAATTTTCTCAGTGGGTATGGTTCTATTCCCCGATAATATCTCTGCGTCTTCTGAGCCAAACCCCGCTGGGCCAATGACATCCGGCCCGTCGTCGTGATTAAATGCCACTCCCCAAGTAGGCAGGGTTCGGGGTTACATGGCGTCTATAACCTCCTGGACCTTTCGGAGTGTTATTTTCACGTCCCCACCCTTGCCGCCGTTCCATAGTTCCTGGCAGCCCAGAGTTCTTGTTAACGATGCCGTGCGCTCCTCGCAAGCTAATCATAGTCCTCTCAGACCGTCCCACGCATATCCGCCTTTACACACGAACTTGAGACTCTTGCAGGCTTACACTGTCCAAAGCCGTGCAAGCAGCAGAAGCGGCGATTGCTCTTTTATTGTTGGTGTCCACAACCATTTGCCGGGTCGATCGGCCATCTCCTTATTCGCCACTCGGTTGACGGGAAGAACAAGGTCGCCTCACCCCACAACGGTCTTGGATCACGAGGGAAACCATCGCCTGTGGAAAAGGGTACGCGATCCTTAGCTTGCTAACGGCTCCATGCTCTCCATTACATGGAAATTCAACCAGTCGGTATCGCCGCTTGTCCCTCCGGAGAACACCGGGGCTTATCCTCCCCCGCGACTCCGTACCGTCTCCGCAGCCTAGGAAAGCCCACGACTCCCGCATATCCTGCGAGGAGACCTAACGAATCAACCCGCCACTCTTGGAATAGGGTGACATTTTGTGACGAAGCCAGCGAGGCCGTTTTCCTGCTTCACGCCGCGGAGCATGACCAGTGTACGCCTGGTAACTCTCTGCCCAGAAAGACAACGTATCGCGACGGTCGAAACCCAAGTATCAGCGCTTGCGTGAAATAACCCCGAAACCGCCTCTACAACGATGGGCGACTATCCTCGTCAGTTCCTGCCCCCCGGGGTAGGCGGCGTGGGAAACCCGAACATGATGCCATACGACGTCCACCAATCTCACATTCCAGGGGTCAGCATTCCCATGCCATCCCCAGTCATCCCGGCCGCTTTCTCTGGGGCAGGGTACTTTACAGCGTTTCACGACCCCATGATGTTCAGCGTGTCCAAGAACCAATCTCAGTCCCAGCGAAACAGAAGAAGGTCAGCAAGTGGGGGGCTGGATGCTGTCAAGCATCGGCGCACGAGGTCCGGGTGCTTCATGTGTAGGAGTCGGAGAGTTAAAGTAATGACATCAATGGAACCCCTTTTTATCGTGATTCATAACTAACCTTGCGGGCAGTGCGACGAGACGCGACCCATCTGCGAGCGTGAGAAACCCAGGAACAGAGCTCCTACACCCGTGTATCGAGTACTAACCATGCATGCCATGTAGGGTGCAAGAAAGGAAACCGTGAATGCGTATACCCTGATCTTCCTTCGTCTAAGCCACCAGCAGCCCCAAGTAGTAGCCGAGACCCGTCGCACCAGGTGACAAGTCCGGGCTCATCGACCGGGGCGGACGAACCCGGGCACGAAATCGACTACAAGTTGGAGACTATCCCCGACGAGGACGAGTACGACGAATCCGAAAGGTACGGAACAGCCTTTTCTGGACACACAAGCGCGACTTCTCCGAACTACGCGAAATCGAGCACGCGACAAAGCTCAGAAACCCCGTCGGCGGAGGGCAGCAAGGGCTCGCCCTCGGGATCGACGGGATCTAGCAGCGCGGCTCCCAACTTGTGCCAAACGTTTGATCCGGCCTTCCAGTCGACCAGCGCCCGCGCGGACTGGTCACATCTGCCTCCCGACATGCAGTACTACTTGAACAGCTTCTGCGAGAACATAACACACCATCACTACTGCTTCACGACCGACGCGGAAGGGTTCTTCACGGTAATCCTGCTGAACATCGCCGTCCGCTACGAACCGCTGCTCAACGCTTTGGTGGGCTTCGCGGCTTACCACGAGACGTTGCAGAAGCCGGACGGCAAGGTCGAGGATTTCCTCAAATACTACAACAAGAGCGTCGTGCTTCTACTGAACGCCCTCCAGCGGAAGGAGACGCAGACGATAGCCACTCTCTTGACCGTTTTGCAGCTTGCAACCATTGAGGTGAGTGCCGGGTTTCCGCCCTGGTTTTATCACTTCAACGCACTAACGTAATTTATTTTCTTTGTCTCGTTAGGAATATCTCGGTGACTGGATCAACATCATGGGTCATCAAAAGGCGGCATTACAGATACTGACGAACTTATTCCCGACGCCCGAGATGGCGATGCAATCACCGGTGGGGCGGATGGCTTTCTCGTGGTATTCCCGCTTCGACGCCTTTGTGGCCGTGATGGGCGGGTTCCAAACAGCAATGCCTCGCGAGTGGTTCGTGACATTCGTGGACAAGTGCCGAGAAAAGATTGCTGAAAATCCGGACGATGTCAGACGGAAGCTGGACGTGGCAGAAGCGCAACTACGCCTCATATCGGTCGACATGTCGTTCCTATACCCCAAGGGCCACCGAGGCGAGATATCGCCAGAAGCCTTTACCGCGGAGCACGACCGCATCATGAAGCAGCTGGAGGAGTGGAAGGAGAGCCTTGATCCGTGTCTCAAGGATTCCGCCTACGAAGTTCGCGACTTACCAGGCCAGGGGCATTTGGACGAGAGCGGGATCGTCAACCCCTACGCGCCGAACATATTATACCGAGAACCGCTGTTCTCGGTGACGCTGATGATGTCGGAGTGGCTGTCGATGAATATCATGCACAAGTCGCAGTCGACGACGATGCCAAAGGAGCAGATGTACGCCGAGCTGCGGGAGCACTCTTACGCCATATGCCAGATCTTCGAGGCGGTAGAGCGGTGGCCGGCTGCGCCGCGGGGGGCACTGATGCTGGTCCAGGCGTGTCTCGCGCTGTCGGCTCTGTTCCTGCCCCAGGACGCGAAGCACCATAACTGGATGCGGCGGAAGTTTGCCCTCATGGAGACTCTGGGGTAAGGCTTCCACCCCCAGCCCCTCCCTTGCTCGCCTATGCTTTTGGCTCATTGCGGTCACTGGGCTTCGACTAACGGGACCGCAGCTACATCCACCCCTTGACGCTCCGCACCAAGATGAGCGAGCTCTTCCGCGACTCGTCGTGCGTGCGATGGTGGCTCCCCAATGACGAGGGGTTCACGCCGATCCTGCAGAGCATCAGGGCGTTTGCGGACGAGCGGAATGCGGTGGCGGTGTCGGCGCAGGTGGGAAACCTGAGGGAGGTGAACCACGTTTTCGAGAAGTTGCAGTTGGGACAGTAAGATCAAGAGAGCTGAGCATGGGATATCAGAGACTTTGGGGGCGAGAAGCGGGGGGAGAAGGAGATAGTGGGAGCGGAGGACCGGATATCGTCAGGGTGTAGATGGATGGGACAGATGGGCTCGGGATAGAAGGTACATATACATGCACGAAGGGACTTGGGAGAGGAGGTTTGGATTCACGACTTTTCTTCATTTTCGGGGGGGGGGGGCTTTGATAGATGGCATAGCGTACCCGGCGTGGCCGCTGCACTTCACTTCTCTCGGCGGTCTGTTTTGGCGCATCTGATTATATATACAAGGGGGTTTTTGGGTGCGGAGTGCGTCTTTGGGTGGTTACGTCTGTGGCTGTGAGGCGGAAAGCGCAGAATGCCGTGGGGGAGAGGACTTTATGCAGAGAGTCAAGGAGAGTAAAAGCGGCCGCACTAGGGCCGTGATATCGGGCGCAAACGGAGCCGCACCGCCCGGAGCTATCCGTTCCAAGTGACGTCGGTGGGTCCCGAGACAAGACATGGAGGCGGCCGTCAGTCGGACGGGGGGTGCATACAGGAGCGGGGATACGTGCGTCCCGACTCGGTCTGATTGGACGCTCCAAGACAAATGACGGCACCGGCGTTCGACGGTCCGGGGATGTATGGGGGCAGACACGGAGGTCGGGACCCGGGGAGCTTTGTTCATGAGAGCATGTTGCTCTGCGAGGTTGCTCCCGGCGCTTTGATAATACGACGTGTCCTCGAACTTTGGCAACCCGCGCCCGCCCCACTTCAGAGCCGAAACCCGGGCGGGCTTAGTGCTCGTGTGACTAAGTTCGCTTTGGGCTTCGATGACTTCAGTTTCACTCTGGTCCTCTCGCCATCCCTCTTGCAAGCCACCCGCCACACCGTAAACAGCGCCCCCTCCCAAGGGACATCCTCTCTCTTTCTTTCCCGCTGCAGGTTTCCAGAGCCTTTTCGCGCTAGAAGCCCATCTTCATCAAGCAGCTCTCCACTCGGGAGCAGGGGCGGTCGCGAGGGGGCGCCTGAGGCGCGCACACGCACGAGATCTCCTCGCCTCACCGCGAAATGAAGCCCTCTTGACCTGCCGGCTTCTCTCCCTCCTTCACTCACCCCAGATACTACCGCAGCTGACCGAACCGGAGACGCCCCCGGGGCGGGCGATGGACCGCGACCCGCAATGGCAGCGTCGAACGCCGTGCGAGAGTTTCCCGCCAGGGCCTGGGCGCGCCTCCAGCACGATAACCTCTGGAAGCGCATGGTGAAGTACGGCCTGGCGCTGGCGGCCGCCATCACCATAGCCGTGCTGCCCGACGTCATCCGCGTGTTTGGCGTGTCGACCTTCTTCCTGCCGCTGCAGACCATGTTTGCGCACCCGGGACAGCGCGTGGGGTCCATGTTCGAGAAGCAGATGCTCAACGTCTCGGGCACGCTCGTCGGCACAGCGTGGGGGTCGCTGGGGCTCTACCTGTCCAGCTTGGTGGTTGACGGGAGCGCGGATGCTGCGTTTGCGATACGCGGCTTGTTCCTTTTCGTAGCCATCGTCTTCCACGGGTACTACCGGTCGTCGACGCCCAAGCTGTTCCCACACCTCTTCTTCCTCCTCATGACCTCCTTCATCGTGTTAGCTGGGAAGTCGACCAACATATCCACCTCCATCGTCACCTCCATCCTGTATCCGGTCCTAACCGCCAACGGCATCCTCCTACTATTCGGCCTCGGGCTGTTCCCCGAGTCGTCGAGCAGCTTCCTCGGCACGTCCACCATCAGCATCCTCTCCGACTCCGTCGACGCCCTCTCAAAGGCCACGACGTGGTTCGTCGAGTCCGACGAGCTCGAGCCCGCCCTGACGCAGCACCTCACCAGGGCGAACACCGGCTTCAGCCTCTCGCAGCTGGGGAGCCGCGCGACGCGCAAGAGCGGGAGGTTCGGGGGTATACACACCAAGCTGAGGTCCATCCTCTGGAACCCCCTGAGGAACGTCGGGAAGAAGAAGCAACGGAAGACGTCGCCGAGTGATGAACCGGAGGACCCGCTGGTGTCCCTGACGGGCGCCAAGTCAAACCTGAGAAGCGGGCTCGCGGCGTGCAAGGCCGCGCAGAGGGAGGTCAAGTTCGAACTGTCCATCTCTGCCCTGCCCCTGGATGTTTTGAAACCGATCAGCACCCAGGGGATGGCGGAGCTCGTGCGCGACATCATTGCCGTCATCGGCGCGTGCGAGAATAAGCTGCTGATGGTTGGGCCGGAGGAGGATCACGAGGACCAGACGTCGCTGGACGAGAGGTCCCGGCCGACGACGCGGGGCGGGGAGGAAGGGGGTGACGGACAAGCGACGGCGACGGGGTCGTCTGTGCGGCCGGGGCCCACCCAGCGGTTGACGAACACGAGGGAGGAGTTCCTGGAGAAGCTGAAGCTCGTGAAGCCGTCGCGCGAGATGGGCGACGGCGATGCGGAGCTCCTTGAGTCCATCCTGGTCCGCATCCGGGGTCCCGTCAAGGAGTTTGACGGCGCTATAGTGCAGGCCGTGTCGTTTCTGATATCCTGCCTCGCGTACTGCTACGACGTCCCGAAGCTCCCGTCGGGCGCCAAGGCGCCGACCGGGATCCTCCTCGAGGAGATTGACCTGCGCATTGACTCGTTCGAGGAGGCGCTCACGGCATTCGACAGGGACTCGATGGACGAGTTCAAGCAGCTCGTCGCAGATAAGGGCGAGGAGTTGGAGGTGGACATACTCCCTCGCTTCGAGACGTTCCTCGTGTCATCGTTTCTGATGGGGCTCCGACAGGCGGCGTCGCATATCCAGCTTATGCTGAGGCACGTCAGGGTCCTAGTCGAGGCGCGCCAGGCGCGAAAGGACCGCGTGAGGATCTACTGGCCGCATTATACCAGCCTGAGGGAGTGGCTGTCCATTGGCGGCGAGTCCGACGCCATGGTCCTGCCCGACAACGCGCGCAAGTCTGCGAGGTCCGGGGCGCAGGAGGCGGACGAGGGGCAGACGTATGATAAGGAGGAGGAGGTTGCGGCCCGGGCGGGCGGGAGCACCAGGAGCTCTAGGTCCGACGTCGAGACGGGACGGCACGACTCTTCGGAGGAGACGTCGCCGAGCGAGAAGGAGGGGAGGGTGAAGAAGTCCAAGGCGCAGCGACAGGCCGAGGTGTCGCCCGGCTGGATCATGAAGCTCCGCGCGGGGCTCGCCGACGCCATTGAGTGGATGCAGGCGTCGGACGACCTCGAGTACGCCTTGAAGCTGACCGTCGCCGTGGGCATCGTCACCTGGCCCGGCTTCCTGCCGTCCTGGCACGAGTGGTACACGACAGTGCGCGGGGTGTGGGCACCGCTGCAGCTGATTCTCATCTTTGAGGTGGCGATCGGGACCTCGCTGTTCATCTTCTTCATCCGCCTGTTTGGTGTGATTTACGGGTGTACGATTGGGTATGCCTCGTATGAGATTGGCCGGGGGAGTATCCCCGTCGCCATCGTCATCCTGGTGCTCGGCGTCATTCCCTGTATGTACGTCCAGCTTGACACAAAGTACGTCAAGGCGGGCATGGTCGGAATCACAACCATGTCCGTTGTCTCCATCGGTGGGTTCCCTCCCCCCCCCTTCCCCCGTCTTCCGACTCTTACGTCCCAATATACTGACCGCCACCAGCAACCTTCAACGGCACCAACACCTCCCTCAACAACTTCTACCAGCGCCTCGTCGCCTTCCTAATCGGCGGCTTCGCCGCCATCCTCGTCGAGCTCACCCTCTACCCCGTCCGCGCCCGCGACCGCCTCATCGAGTCCCTCTCCTCCACCATCCGCGAGCTCGGCTCAATGCAGGGCGCCCTCGCCATCGGCGTCGACTCCCCCTCCAACCTCGTCGTCCGCTCCCCCGCCCTGTACAAGGGCTTCCGGTCCTCTCGCAACAGGGCGCAGGCGGCGCTTGGCGCTGCGCGGACCTTTCTCCCCTTTTGTCTGAGCGAGCCGAGGCTCAAGGGGGATTTCAAGGCGCTGGTGCCAGTCTACAACGAGATCATCTTCGTGCTGCAGCAAATCATCGACAAGATGGACACGGTGCTCGCTCTGACGGATAGCTACGGGAGCTCCGTGCTCGAGGATCTGAACCCTTTGGTCTACGCGTACAGGAGGAACGTCGCGGGCGGCATGGCCCTGACTCTCTTCGCGGTCAACGAGGCGCTCACGACGCGGCTTCCGCTGCCGCAGTTCCTCCCGAGCAATCGCACCGCGAAGCTGCGGCTCATCAACCGCGTGAGGGAGCTGGTCGCGAAGCACGAGGCGAGGTCGCGGCCCGTTTCGCAGCCTCCGTCGCGCATGTCGCGCGCGTCGGGGGAGCATGTGAGGCCCGTGGGGGACCACCTCTCCGTCCCGGGACGGGTGTCGCAGGACGACGAGCCGGGGGACGCGCCGTCGGTGCACTCCGAGGCGCAGATCGCGGAGAGGCGCAAGGTGCTGGCGTGGAATGCCTCCACGGCGGGGCAGGTGGAGATTATAGAGTACCTAGAGGAGCTGGTCGAGCTGGCGAAGCTGATTGTGGGCGTGAACGCGTTCCGGAGGGGGATGCTCCAGAAGCTGGACTTTGGGGCCCACGGGGGGGTCAGGCTTGTGGGGACTATCAGCGCTTATCCCTCCGAGGATGAGGATGAGGGGGATGACGAGGGAGGTGGCGAGGGTCCGAGGATTGAGAGGCGGAGGACGAGGATTGGCGGAAGTGGTGCTGGCATGGGAAGTGTGGGTGGTGGAGGCGAGATGGAAGCGGGCGAGGAGGGCGGATACGGGCTCAAGAGGGCGGCGACGTACGGCTTCGAGAGCACGCCGCCCGGCGAGGAGGACGCTGACCTCGTGCCGGTCAGCCTGCAGCGTGTCGGGACTCGCATGAGGCGGGAGTCCGGGAGGAGGAGGATGAGTCTCCGTGGCAAGGGGAAGGGCGTTGCCGGTTTGTAGCCTGTTTTTATCTCCGTTTATAGCGAGTAGCGGGGTGTTCTTGTTCTCGTGGCCTGTTTTTTGTTGGATTGGTTGGACTGGATACCCTGGTAGTTGATTCGTTATAGGTGCATGATATGCTATTGTTACATGGCTAGTCCGTACTCCGTTCCGCTGTGAAACCCGCTTGTCCTCCCACGAGACCCCGACACCGTAACTCCCTGTCAAACAAGAAAGCAACATGCCACTAGTACAAAGCTAGACATGTTTCCCATGCAATCCAACGAGTAAGAGACCAAAAGGGATAGGAAATGCCTCAGAACTAGCAGAAAGTTAGTCTAGCCCGTAAAGGGACAGACAGGGAAGGAGAAAAAGTGAAAAGGGGTAAGAGAGAACACACGATATTAAGCGCCGTCCGGTGCGACAGCCCCGTGGCGTTCAGCATAGCCCTCGCCCTCTTGGGCCTCTGCTGCAACCTCCTGAACGCCTCCGAAACGTGCCTCGGCTCAACCGGCGCCCTCCCCTCGCTCGGCGGATCGAACAAGCCCTGCGTCAACTTCCGCTTCTTCGGCCCCGCCGCGTCCCCGCTGACGGCGCGATGCAGCACCTCCTCCTGCTCTTTGACATCCAGCGCCACCTCTGTAAGCGTCTGCACCATCTCGAACGTCAGGAATCCCAGGATATCGACGATATCGTCCGAGGGCCTCGAGTCGGTGACGACGCCAAAGCCGGCCCACTCGCGGAAGCGCTTGCTCTTACGGAACGTGAAGGACGCCTGTCGGTACTCGGACCACGTGACGTACTCCTCCTTCGTCATGGCCTTCGTGCGCTCGTCGGCCTTGCGGAGGCGCTCGAGGGTGATGTGGTTCATCTCCTCTTCCTCCTCGTCCTCTTCGTCGTCACGCTCCGGCACCTCCTGGTTGTAGTAAGACGTCGGCTCCCAGGGAAGACTCGTCTTTGTCGTCTTGGACTTTTTCGCCGTGTCGTCCGCGGGACCACCGCCTCCGGGGACCACGCCACCTCCGACGGGGTCCTCGGCTGCCAAGTCGGCATCGGCGCCCTTGTCATCTGAGTCTTTGGCCGTCTTGCGCACGTCTTTCCAAGAGAGGAAGGTACGGAGCCGCGAGACCTTTGCCTGATCGTGGCGGATCTGGAAGATGAGGTCGTTGATAGAGATGGAGCGGGAGCCGCGACGGGTGGCAAGCTCGGTGCAGTTGCGGAGCTGCGGCGTGAGCACTATGCTATTGGTCTGGGAAAAGGAAGGGAGGGAACATACTAGCTCGATGACTTGCTGGCGGACGATGTCCTCGATTATGCTTGTGGTCTCTACTGACGGCTCGGCTGTCTCCCCCGAGACGTACATCATCTGTTCCAAAACCAGATCAGCCTTGCGCGGAAGCGGTAGAGGGACTCCCTGCCGGGCACGGGCATGGGCGGCATGGGCGATATCTCGTGGAGGCGGAGCACGCGTTCTGCGATTGTGGGGCGCCTGGCATGGCTAGAGTTGTGCTGAAGTCGGCCACTCGGCTGAGGATGCCTGGAAAGGGGAAGAGGTGCGTGGAGGGTATCCTCCCCGCGTGGGCTTTGAGCTGCTTGAGCAGCATTGGGTCGACGCATGTCAAAGGGGCAGCAAGCGACGAGTGAGTCTGTGGTGGCCCTCTGTCGGAAAGGTGCAGTGAATTGTACAGAAGATCGGGCAAGTGATTCTTGTCGTTGTGTTGATGGCAGTCTCTTCTTCTGGGGTGTTGTGATACATGGCGAGGGGTATCATGGCTGGGATACGCGGGCAATGAGACATAGATCGATGTGTCGATGAAGAGGACATGGCAGGTGTGTGTGTGGCATGTTTGGGGACATGAACAAACACGTCCCTAGCCGAGGAAGGTGCTGCACCATCTCAGCAACCCGAATTGGCAAGTGCCTCAGCTTTGGAACAAGGCCGCCTCGGAGACTGAGGACGGAGGGTCTGCCCGCCTCGTCCGGCCCACCCAAAACTCCTTCATCCCATCTCCTCGCTTGAGAGACTCCATAGCTGCCCAACACGGTATCGAAGGACACCCATGTAATCATCACTCCCCTTCTGGCTCGCGCAAAGCACCTACCTGGCTGATCTCCTGCCGGTACTTGTACTGTTTATCCGAGTCCGCCATCTTGACGACATCCAGGAATGAGAGTATCCAAAAAAAATGAATGAGCAAAGCAATGCTCTAAGTGCAGAATTGATGGTAAACAGAGTATGGAAAATGCGGCTCTAGGGTAGTCCAGGGATGAGCATGCGCCGTTGGCGGAGGCGAGTCGTGGATGCGGTCGACAACGTTCCCGGGCACCGGGTGATCTATCCGAAGATCACGTGATGGTCCGAGTGAGGTTCGGCACCTGCACTCCCTTTGTAGGGAAGGTACGCCTCTCTCTATCAGAATAATAAGTGAGTCAAGAAATGGTATGAGATGTGGAGATCTTATACGTAGGCTACTTGGGCGGAACGTGCCGCTGCTGGGTGAGGGACTCATCGCATGAAGGCAGACACGGGCAGTAACTAATCCGCATCATGGTAATAACCAGCATCACCCTTTACTGCCGTTCCAAAACGACTATGCTATATATAGGCCTGTCACATATTATAAAATTATGTACGGCTCTTGGATAGACAACCGGTTGCATATGGTTCGCTTGCCCTTGGCCTAGTAGCACCCTGATTTGAAGCGGTCTGTTGTCTACGTATTGGGTAAGAGCGAGTAGGGGGTGGCATCAGCTCTCATAGATATTCCATCTACTATCTGCGCTTGCACTGGGGTCACTGGTCCAGTGTCGACGCGGCAGATAGGAGAAGAGGGCATGTTGTAGAAGATAGCCTGAGATATGGCTCTACCTCCTTGCTCAATCAGTTCCCCAGTAGGAACAGCATGCCGTCTAACAGTGAGGAGTAGAGAATGCGTGCGTCGCAAACACACATAGACTGCAGCACTTGCTATCATCTAAAAGATGTCCTCCGTTCCCCTGCCGTCCCTACGAGTGCTTGTGCCTTTAGTCTCGTGGGGGGTGAGGCCGTCACGAGGCTTCTGTCCCCTACACTAGCGCGCGATACCCGCTCCCGGGGACACCCTTTTCCGCCTGCAGTTCGTCATCTGCAGGAAGAGAGGGCTATGGTTGGAAGGCCATGCACTCTGCATTATTGATGACGGCCCGGGTGGGTGTTGTCGATTCCCGGTGGGGGAGACGCCGTGATACTTCGAACGCGCAGGAAGGGGTGTTCGGAACCTGCACGCAATATATCTTGCTGCTCGCGCTGTCCACCCAGGCTCGGGACGTCGCCGCCTAGTCGCTCGAAAGGGAGGGGTGGTGGGGGGGAGGGGGGGGGTACGAGCGCCAAGGCCTGACTGCCTCCTGCATCCCAGAAAGGTGGACGCACCCTGATAGACCCGATGACACAAGAAGCCACCATGTCCCGTCTGTGCATACCCGGCCCTGGAAGGAGGGTTGCGTGCCTGAGGTCGGTCCCGGGTGACTCGCGTGGATGACCACTTGAGACCCTCCATCACGGGAGATCGCCGCGGAGGAGCCGTCACCGGCGTCGGGATACGATGTAGTTTGCAGTCGGGACTGGCCCCCGGCCTTGGTCAAGAGGGTGGTGGGGATACTCGGAGCCGGATGGGTCCCGTCGTTTGGTGTGGCGCTCGAGAAACAAGGCCGCTTCGGCGGGTCAAGCCAGGGGAGCAGGAATAGCGACCCCAATAGGATCCGTTTGCATGCACAGGTCAAAATACATGCGACAAGGCTGCACATCCACGGCAGCTTATGTATTGGTACCGTAGCGCGGCCGCTGTTTACGGGCGCTGAGCGGCTAGCCAAAACACCGCCTGCGGGCCAAAGCTCCGGCGCATCGGCTCGGCGCAGCACCGCGCTGAAGCCAGGTAAAGAAAAAAAAAAAAAAAAAAAAAAACAGGAGGCAAAACTTTTCGAACGTCAGCCGCCGGGCAGGAGCAATCCAGGACACCTCCTTCCGCGTCTCGCTTCACTATTGCCACTCGCGCTTTCCCGAGTATAGCACGTGTGGTGAAACAGCGCTGACTTGGAGGTTGCCTCCGTGGAAGGTTCCATCCAGGTTTGTGCTGACTGCGAGGAAAAGTTCCGCCCGGAACCCATTCTCCCGTGGCCGCCGGCGCTCCCCACTTCTTCAAATTCTCAACCTCAGCTCTGAAGCCTTGCCCACATACCGTGCAACGGCCCTTCCACCAGAAAACCGCCCCTGACGCTGCCTCTCACTCGCCGTCCGCTCGCGTCACCACCTATTCCCCTAACGCGCCCAACAGAGCGCGCATCGAGTCCACCCCAGACCCGCACACGGCAGAACAGACAGACACGCGTGCGCGCGAGCCTTGCCTACCATGGCTTCCCGAACTAAGAGGAAGTCGTCCTTCCCCACCGACGCGCGGCCGCAGAAGCAGCACCGCGCGTGGAATGGCAAGCTGTCTGCGGGGGACAAGATGCCCGGCGTTGAGCTGGACGACGGCCACGACTTCGACCACGACCACGACTATGACCACTCTGGGTCTGATGACGAGATGGAAGTCGTCGACCCGTCGCAGTTGTCCGCCATGCTGAAACTCCCCCATGACTCGGTGGAGTGGCAGGAGACTATAGAAAAGGTTGTGCCCACCGTCGTGTCCATCCGCTTCTGTCAGCCGTGTTCCTTCGACACCGAGTTTGCGGACACGAGTGAGGCGACGGGGTTCGTGGTGGATGCCGAGAGGGGGTAAGGACTCGCCTTTTCCGCGGTTGCGCCCATGGGTCTGTGCTAACGTGTCGTTTGCTTAGATACATCCTGACGAATCGACACGTCGTCGGTGCTGGTCCGTTCTGGGGCTACTGCGTGTTTGACAACCATGAGGAAGCCGACGCCTACCCGGTCTACCGTGACCCCGTCCACGACTTTGGTATCCTGCGGTTCGACCCGAAGGCCATCAAGTACATGCCGGTCACGGCCCTGCCGCTGCGGCCGGAGACAGCAAAGGGTATGCCACCAATGATCCAGAGGAAACTTGAGCAAGTACTGACGCCTTGTAGTCGGAATCGAGATCCGCGTAGTGGGTAACGATGCCGGAGAAAAGCTGTGTATTCTCTCGGGCGTCATAAGCCGCCTCGACCGAAACGCCCCCGAGTACCAGGACGGATACTGCGACTTCAACACGTGCTACTACCAGGCCAATGCCGCTGCGACGGGCGGCTCCTCCGGCAGTCCCGTGGTCAACATCGATGGCAATGCCATCGCCATCCAGGCTGGCGGTCGGACCGACGGCGCGTCCACTGACTACTTCCTGCCCCTGGATCGCGCCGCGCGGGCACTCCGCTGCATTCAGGAGGGCAAGCCCGTCGACCGGGGCACCATCCAGTGCCAGTTCCTCATGAAGCCTTTCGAGGAGTGCCGTCGCCTGGGCCTCAAGCCGGAGTGGGAGGCCGAGGTTCGCCACAGGTTCCCCGGCGTCAACAGCATGCTCGTCGCCGAGATCGTCCTTCCTGAGGGCCCGTCAGACAGCAAGATCGAGGAGGGTGATGTCCTGATCAAGGTCAACGGGGAGCTCCTTACTCAGTTCATACGGCTCGACGACATCCTGGACTCCAGCGTCGGCAAGACGGTCAAGCTGCTGCTCCAGCGAGGCCCTGAAGATATTGAGGTCGAGATCGAGGTCGGGGATCTCCACAAGATCACGCCGGACCGCTTTGTCACGGTTGCCGGCGCCCAGTTCCACGATCTCTCCTACCAGCAGGCGCGCATGTACGCCGTGGCCTGCCGGGGCCTCTACGTCTGCGACGCCACGGGTTCGTTCCGGTTTAATGGTTCGGATAACGGCTGGATCATCGAGTCGGTGGACCACAAGAAGACGCCTAACCTGGACGCCTTCGTAGAGGTCATGAAGACGATACCCGACAGGGAGCGGGTGGTGGTGACGTACAAGCACCTCCGCGACCTGCACACGCGAAACACAACCGTCATCTACATCGACAGGCACTGGTCGTCCAAGATGAAGATGGCGGTGCGGAACGACGACAGCGGTCTGTGGGACTTTATCGAGCTCGGCACGCCGCTGCCCCCAAAGCCGCCCGTGACGCGGTCGGCGTCGTTCATCCAGTTGGAGCACACGTCGCACCCGGCGGTCGCGGACCTCGTGCGGAGCTTCGTCCACGTCAGCTGCTCCATGCCCCTGAAGCTCGATGGGTTCCCCAAGAATCGCAAGTGGGGCATGGGTCTCGTCGTCGACGCCGAGAAGGGCCTGGTCATCATTTCGAGGGCTATCGTGCCCTACGACCTCTGCGACATCACCGTGACCATTGCCGACTCCATCGTCGTCGAGGCCAAGGTTGTCTTCCTCCATCCCCTCCAGAACTACGCCATCATCCAGTACGACCCGAAGTTGGTTGACGCCCCCGTCTTGAGCGCAAAGCTCGGCACCACAGAGCTCGCCCAGGGCGCTACCACTCACTTTGTCGGGTACAACAGGATCGGTCGCATCGTGCACGCGGCCACGACGGTCACGGAGATCACGGCGGTGGCGATCCCTGCGAACTCGGGAGCCCCCCGGTACCGCGCGCTGAACGTCGACGCCATCACGATCGACACGAACCTGGCAGGCCAGTGCGGCAGCGGCGTCCTCGTCGGAACGGATGGTAGTGTGCAGGCGCTGTGGCTCACGTATCTCGGCGAGCACAACACGTGCGCGGGGCGTGACGAGGAGTACCACCTCGGGCTCGCGACGCCGACGCTCCTGCCCGTCGTGGAGAAGATTCAGCAAGGCATTGCGCCCAAGCTACGGATGCTGTCGGTTGAGTTCCGCGCCATCCACATGGCACAGGCGCGCGTGATGGGCGTGTCGGAGCAGTGGATCAAGAAGGTGGCCGAGGTCAACAAGTCGCACCACCAGCTCTTCATGGTTAGTAAGCGGACATTCGAGCGGAACCCCGTCAAGGGCGACGTGCTGCTCGAGGGCGACATCCTGCTCTCGCTTAACGGGCAGACCATTACCAAGGTGTCGGAACTGGACGTCATGTACTCGCACGAGACGCTTGACGCCGTCATCGTGCGGGACTGCAAGCAAATGGAACTCAAGGTGGGGACGGTGCCGGCGGACGACGTGGAGACGGACCACGCCATCTGGTTCTGCGGCGCGATCCTGCACAGGCCGCACCATGCCGTGAGGCAGCAGATCAGTAAGCTGCCGAGCGAGGTGTACGTCTCGGCGCGGACGCGGGGTTCGCCCGCGTACCAGTACGGGCTCGCGCCGACTAACTTCATCACACACGTGAACGGTATGCCGACGAGGGATCTGGATACATTCCTGGCGACGGTGCGGGAGATCCCGGACAACACATGTAAGCCTAGTCCTTTTAACCAGGTCACCCCATTCCTTTGCATGTGTCATAACTCGCTCTTATTTGGACCGACACTGACCTCCATCAGACTTCCGCCTCAAGGCGGTGACGTTCGACTGCGTACCGTGGGTCGTCACGATGAAGAAGAACGACCACTACTTCCCGACGGTGGACTGGATCCGCGACACGTCGGACCCGTGCGGGTGGCGGCGCGTGACGTACGAGGCCGGCAAGGTCATTGCCGGAGACGCGACGGACGGGGTGGACCCTGACCCGACAAATGCGGAGGTATGATGCAGGGGGGTGTGGGAGGCGTGTTGTTCTAGACTAGTGTAGGTCTAGGTGTATCTTGACTACGGCGGGTTCGGGAGGGCGTCCTGGGAATTGCATTGGTATGTGTAAGAATCTGGCCCGAGAGGTCTGAATGCGGATTCTGTAACCTGTATAGCTTCGAATCATTGATAGAACCTCATTTGTTTTGGGGTTGAGAGTGTATTAGTGGGCCGTGCGGCCGAGCAAAAGGCAGGTGACAAAAAGGCAAAGTTCGCTATCATAAAGCCGCCCAGACAAAGGAAACCACACCAAGTGCGTCCCCATTCCCGCCTGGACCACAGTGGAAGGAAGGCGGGAGGGGACAGAGAGGAAGGGTCTATCAGCCCAGCTTCTTCAGCGCCGCAAACCGCGCCTCCAGCTCCGACAGGTCCGGGACGCCCCTCGCCGCGGGCTTCGGTTCCTGCGCCCTCGGGGGTGGCTTCTGCAGCGTCTTGTCCGCCCCCTCCGCGGCGGCCTTGGGTGGGGGTGTAGATGCGGGTGCGGTCCTGGACGGCGGCGACGAAGCTGCCGGCCTAGGCGGGGGAGAAGTTGAAGACCCTGCCTCGCCCGGCGCCAGGGTCTCGAGCTCCCTTAGCGCCTGTCCGCCCTCATCGCTCTCCCCGGCCCCCTCCTCCGTATCGATAAGCAAGTCAAGCTCGTCCTCTTGTTTCTTTGGGGCACCCGCCCACTCTACCCCGTATGCCGACGCAATCTCCTCGAGGTACCCCTCCACCAGCTCCGGTTTAGGAGGCTCGACGCTTAGCCTGCGGATCACCTTCTCGCTTACGCCCCCCTCGACCCCCTCGGCAGCGCTGGCCACGAACTCTTTGCCAAACTTCTCGCCTAGCAACACGCGGAGGACCCCCAGCTCTTTGATTTCCGTCCTCGGCGCGGCGTATATAATGCTCTTCACCGCCTCCTCCAGCCCCGGATCACAGACTACCTCCGCGCCCGTACTCCCACTACTGCTCTTCCTGCCGTTGGAGGGGAGTCCCGAGGCGTCGAGGAGCGGGAACCGCGCGAGGAGGAGCTCGCAGTAGAGCTCGAGGATCTCGTGCAGCTCGGTGAGAATGTCTGAGCGGATGATGGACTCGACGCGGATGCGGGCCGAGTCGAGCTTGTGGGACTCGAGGAGCTGTGCGACGGAGCGGTGGGAGGATTTGGTGAGGGAGGCGTCGCGGGACTGGAGCATGCGGAGTCGGGTCAGGGCGAGCTTGAGCTGAACTTTTATCTTGGTCTGTGGCTCAGTCAGTCTGGTGGTTTGGGGTGAGCTGGGAGGTGCGAGGGAGGGGGACGGACGGAGAGGGTTGCTGTTGGGGGCGGCATTCTGGCGGCGGTGATAGTTATCGTGAGTCTCTGTGCATAAGAAAAGGCGCACTGTAGCTTGGAAGGCGGGGTATATCACCGGCGCGTGGAGAAGTGCTCAGAGACGCAACGTGAAGCTTGCCCCGCGGAAGCTGCTCGCCCAACGTCGCGACGTCCCTCATCAAGGTACTTGTTGCGACGTACCCCGCCATCCCGCCCATTGACTAAGCCCAGACCCACACATCCTGTGGGGCCGGCCCCAAGCCCATGCTTCGACAGCGAACCCACCGACGACGTCTCTCCCCGTCCCTGAAGTTCCGCCCCGTCGCGACCCGCCAACCTGCAGCTTTCCATCCCGGTCGCATGGGGGGCCAACACACGCGACGATGCTGAACTTCATACTGATACAGAACCGGCAGTGAGTATCATGCTCGAGTACCCACACGTCTCCAGCTCTTGAGTTTCGGAAGCCGCGCGGGTGGCTTTATCTTGGAGGTTAGTGGCTGATTTCGTGGTCAGGGGTAAGACCCGGTTGGCGAAGTGGTATGCGCCGTACAGCGATGAAGAGAAGATAAAGCTCAAGGGCGAGGTTCGTCCCCATTCCCGTCTCCCTCTCCCTTCCCTCCGACACCTCCCGATCCCCGGACAGCTCTAACCAACCCCAGGTCCACCGCCTCGTAGCCCCCCGCGACCAAAAGTACCAGTCCAACTTCGTCGAGTTCCGTACCCACAAGGTCGTCTACCGCCGCTACGCCGGCCTCTTCTTCTGCGCGTGCGTCGACACGAACGACAACGAGCTGTCGTACCTCGAGGCCATCCACTTCTTCGTCGAGGTGCTGGACGCCTTCTTCGGGAACGTGTGCGAGCTGGACCTCGTCTTCAACTTCTACAAGGTGTACGCTATACTGGATGAGGTGTTCCTTGCGGGGGAGATTGAGGAGACGAGCAAGCAGGTCGTTTTGACAAGGTTGGAGCATCTGGATAAGTTGGAATAGGGGGGCGGGGGCGGGGGCGAGGGCGAGGGGTTGTTTGGGGAAGTGGCGGGGTGTGTGTCAGGACATGTGTGCGTGGGAGAGGCTAGGCGTCGTGAGGCATGGCGGAGGAGCTGTATAGAAGTATACCCATCAGACAACAATACTAGGCCTATGCTTACCATGATTTGCCGCCCAGCCCAGGTCCTCGCTATCACGGCTCTGCAGGTCATCATCGCCAGTGATACTGGCAATCTAGGAGTGGAAGACGGATATGAAACGTCCATCTACCACTGGACCTAGGGAACATCCCCGAGATATCACCTTTTTCTACTCCCTTGCCCCGGGTCGTTCACTTCTGCGGTGGAACTGGCAACCCGGCGGATTAGCGCTGAGGACTCGCCCAATACTTCGTCCGCCTAGGGGAAAGGAGGCGTGGGAGCTGGACTCCTCAAGTTGGAGCAGCGGGACCTGGGCGTCTAACTTCCGCATTTGCATGGGAGACCCTTCACACCCATCCTTGAACCCTCCACAATCTTAACCCTCGGTAATCCTCACACTCCACGCTCTAACGCGTTCTCACAATGGCCCAGCACACTCGCTCGCTTGATCATGCTGCAGGTGAAAGGGATGGAATCATCAACGTCAATAATGCAAAGCAGCTAAAAACATCCCATTGCCCCAAAAGAAGAATCATTCATCGCGCGTCAGGTCCCATCCGTTTACACCGAGATCAAGTATACCCCGCCCCGATTCCCTCATGACAGCCTCCCAGCAAAACACCGCGAATGAAGCCGCTCACCCAGTCCAGCCAGTGCCCCTACTTCCAGGCACGAACCTACTTGAGGTCCGCCGGCGTCAGCGCCTGCACCATACTCGTCCCCTCGCTGAAGCGCGTCCGGAAGATGCGGTTCGCGTTCTGGAACATGCCGTCCTTGAGACTGACGACGATGAACTGCGAGCCCCGGAACCGCGTCTTGATCAGCCGCCCGATGTTCTGCGTGTGCGAGAGGTCGAGCGCAGCGTCCACCTCGTCGAGGATGTACATTGGCGCCGGCTTGAACTGGAGGAGCGCCATGATGAGGGAGAGCGCGATGAGAGACCTGGACTGTGTTAGTTTCGCGAACAAGGGAGAGAGCGAGGAAGGGAGAGGGGGGAGAGGAAAAGACATACCGTTGACCGCCAGACAGCTCCGTCAGGCTCTGCTTCCACACCTTGCCAAGGCACACCTTGACCTCGAGCCCATCGCTAATCGACTTGCCCTCGGGCGGGTCCAGCTTCGCAAAGCTCCCCGGCAGCAGCTCCGCAAAGATCTGCCCAAAGTCGCCGTTGACCTTTTGCCACGTCTCCTGCAGCGCCGTCTTCTTGTACTCATCCAGCGACACAATCGTCTCCTCAATCTTGCGCTTGTCCCGGATGACCGTCTTCATCATGTGCTTTAGCCCGACCTCCTTCTTCTCCACGCTGTCAATCATGTTCATCACCTTGGGGTTGATCTTCTTCTTCATCCCCTGGAACCGCTCCGTGAGGTTCCGGTGCGTTGCACGGCACTCGCGGATGTTCTGGCTGTGGAAGTCGTACGGCGTCCCCTGACGCCCAAACTTGTCCTTCTCCGACGCGATCCACTCGTGCCGCGCCTCGAGCTTCTTGACCTCCTCCGCCGCCTGCTGCTGCTCCTTGTCGAACTTGTCAATCTGGTGCCCCAGCCTCTGAAGCTCCAGCCCCTCCTCCGTTATCCGCTTGTGCTTGCTCCGCATCGCCTCCTCCAGCGCCCGGAGCTCCCCGTCGTAGATGTTGAGCTTCGACCGCTCGTCCTCAAGCGCTGCCACCGTCTCGTCGTGCGTATCCTGCACAGCCGCCTGCTCCTTCGCCAGCGCCTCAATCTCCTGCCGCTGCGCCGTGATCGACAGCTCCACCTCTTGCAGTTGCTCCCGCGCGCCAGAGAGGTCAGCCCCCACCTGTTCCGAGTCCAGCTGCGCCGCCTGCACCTCCTTCTGCATCGCCTTGACGGAGCCCGCGTTCTTGGCCAGCGTGTCTCGTAGCTTGTCGAGCGCTTTCTGTAGTTCCACGAGCTTGGCGTCCTTGTTATTGTCAAAGTCGCTCATGTCCTTCTCGATCCGCTTCACGTCCGCCGTCGCCTCGGCGTGCCGCTTCTTCGCCTCGGGAATGTCAATTTTGAGCTGTGCGATCGACTCCTTCATCAACTCAACCTCCTGGATGATGCTCGACGCCGAGTTGCCGCTGATCTGCTCCTCTGCGAGCTTAATCTCGTGCCCCTTGAGGTCCAGCTCCTGCTTGATCTGCCTCGCCTTGTCGAGCTTCGACTTCTCCTTGGCGATCCTCACCTGGAGCTGCTTCAGCGCCGCCTCCGCCTCGTTCAGCTGCCGGGTGAGGAAGTTGAGCTTCTGCAGCGTGACCAGGACGCCGCTTGAGTTGGGCGCGCTACCGCCGGAGAGAGTGCCCGACGGGTCGTACGCGTCTCCCTCGAGGGTGATGCTCCGCATCCGCACGCTGGGGTCGAACGTGACCTTCTTCGCCGTGTCCGAGTCGGCACAGACGAGGGTATTGCCGAAGACGTACTCCATTGCCGCCAACACCTCCTCGTCGTAGCCGACGAGCGAGAGCGCGAGATCGACCTTGCCCGGGGCAATCCTCTGGGCAGTGGCGATGGACTGGGCCGACGCCTTGAAGGCGGCGATCTTGTTGAGGGGAATGATGGTGACGCGCTTCCGTAGACGGCCGTTCTTCAGGAGCTGCGTACCCGTAACCTCGCTGTCGACCACGACGTTGTAGAGTCGGCCGCCGGCGCAGATCTCGAGGGCCGTGCCCGCATGCGTCTGCTCCTTGTTAAGGGTGAACAACTGCGCGACCAAGCCCTTGACCTTGGACCGGTCGAAGCCCGGCGAGGGGTCGGCGTAGGTGAAGTCGATGTTGGCCACCTTGCGCTTCAGCGCGTCGGCCTCCTGCCGGAGATGCCGCGTCTTCTGCTGCAGCTCGGCCTCCTGCTTGTACATCTCCTCCTCTTGCCCCGGTTCAAACCCAAGTCTACCGAGCTCCGTCTCCAGCTTCTGGCTGCCTGCCCTGAGCCCCTCGAGCTCGTTCAGCAGCCCGGCATTTGCCTCCCTCGCCTTCTTCGCGCGGGGCTCCTCCTCCTTGACGCGCTTCTCAAGGTGTGCAATCTTGATCTTCGCCTGCTCCTGCTCCGTGATAGCGGCGGTCGCGCGAGCCCTCGCGTCCTGCAGCTGGCCCTGGTAGCCATTCTCCTGGCCGTCCTTGGAGGCGACACCCGTCTGGAGCGTCTGAAGGAGCTCCTCCTTGGACTCGGCCTCTTGGTTTTGCTTCTCGACCTCCTCCTTGGCGCTATCGTACTTGGCCTTGATCTTCTCGAAGGCCTTGACCTTGTCCTTTAGCAACGCCTCCGCCTCGGCGACCGTCTTCTCGACCGCCGCCTTCCGCTCCTCCTCCTCGGCCAGGCTGGACTTCTTCAGCTCCATAACAGTTGCCAACCGCACGAGCTCGTTGGAGTGCTTCTTGACCGCGTCCTCCAGCGCCTGGGCCTTGCCGCCCTTCCGTAGTTCCTTGTCCCTTTGTTCCCGGACCCGCTTCAGATCCTCCTCCAGATGAGAAATTTCGCTCTTTAGCCGCGCGGCGCCCTCCTCGAGCTCCCGCTGCTTCTGCACCTTGGCGTCAAGATCCGCCGCCGATCTCTGCAGCTTCTCAGCATTCGAGACGTAGTCGTGCGCGACGACTAGCCTGTCGAGACGCTCGAGGTCCGTTTGCGTCTGCTGGAAGTCGAGGAACGCCCTCTTCTCGGTCCTCAGCTTCTCGAGTTTGGGCTCAATTTCATCGCGCAGTAGCTCGGTAATCTCCTGCAGCTTCATCTCCTTCTTCGCCATGGTCTTGAACGCCTTGTCCCTCCTGTCCTCGAACATGCGGGTTCCCGCCGCCTCCTCGATCATGGCGAGGATCTCCACGGGCTTCATGTTTAGCACCTTCGTGATGCGGCCCTGCATGATGAGGAAGTTTGGGTTGTTGATGTTGAGCTGGACCGACTGGAAGAGGTTCTGCACCGTCTGCTGCTGCGCGCGGTGCCCGTTGATCAGGTACTTGGAGGTGCCGCCGAGGACGATCTGCCGCGTCACGCTGATGCTCGCGTACTCGTCGAAGCCGATGGGGGACTTTTTCTTGTCGCGGTTGTCGAAGACGATGGTCACACTGGCCTTGGCAACGCCCGCCTGGCCGCGCTTGTAAATGAGGTCCTGCGCTCGAGTGTTAGGATTCCGCGGTCGCGCCTGAGGTTCGCCGGGGAGGGGCTCCGTACCTGGAGATTCTGCGCCCGGACCGTCGACATGTTCGTGATGCCCAGAACGAAGCAGATGGCGTCCAGGATGTTGGACTTGCCACTGCCGTTCAGGCCGGTGATGGAGTTGAAGCTCTCGTCCCTGCGCAACCGTCAGCGACACGGCCCGGGCCGCGCGGGGTGAGTCGACTCACCATCCTGATATCACCGTCCGCACGGCGTACGACTTGAAGCCCTGTGATATGGGTCAGCAGCTGCCCCGGACGCATAGAGAGGAGTTCGCGCACGTCGATGATAACCTCGATTACCCTCATGTTGGCGGGCCGGTCGTCAAGGTCGCTGTTGTTCGGGTTGGCTTCGAGATCTGCGCAATGACACCAACGACGCGGCGGCCCATGTTTTCTTGCCAACCAAAGTAAACAAACTAGCCCGCCCCTGGTTCCTGGGCGGTGGACCCCACTATCATTCGCAGCCAAATCAAATCGAGGCAATGGAGCAAGAAGGGCGGGGCTTTCACGTGACATGTCACACTTCCCCAGCCCCAAGCTTACGAGGTCGCAGCGTGGCAGCTCGACGCTAGTCCTATTAAGGGACAATCAAAACAAACGAGCCCTGGCGGCAGTCGACACGCCCCAAGCTTGTGCCGGGATCTCCTCCGCACCTTCACGACCACCCTCCATCACCGTCACTCGAGCCGCGCATCTCGACATCTCGAAACCTTCGCGCTACCCCGGATTTCTATACTTCTTTTCTCCTGCCAACCGACGCCAAACATAAATTGATCGATCTTCCGGTCTACCGCGTCCACTCTGTGGCCGCGCGCTCGAATTGAACCATGGCCAGCACCCGAGGAGCGCGTCTGCCCATCGGCTCGGCGGCATGGATGGCGGAGGAGAGGTCCATGGTCCGCCAGATCGCCGACTCGGAGGTCGAGGAGTTCTCCTTCGCCGTCCGGAACGAGTTCGACTGGCTGAACGAACACATGGCCGGCCTCTTTGACGAGAACGAGATGTGAGTCTCGTACCCCGGGCGCAGCGGGATCGCGTCGGGAACTAACTTCTCTAGCAACGTCGCCGAGATGTTCAAAACCCCCGGGAAGCTCCGGGGCAAGACACCTCGTGCGGAACGAAAGCTCAACAACGGGGAAGCTCGGGTTGTACGCGTCCCCCTCGGCCGTTTACATGCGCAGACACCTAACGCGATGCAGCCTCTATCCGATATCTTCTCCGGCACTCCCCGGGTGAACTCTAACTCCTTCATGCAACAACTCAACCGCATAGCTTCGCCAGGCGCGGGCAACAACGAACCGAAGAACTCGTCTGCCGCCGGGTCCTCCCCCAAGCGGCCCCAGCCGTCGCCGAAGCGACAGCTCCACGCCTCGCAGGCTTCGTTCGCTGACTCCGGCTATCACGGGAGCCAATCGCAAGACGTCTTCGACGCGTCCAGCTTCGTCTACTCGCAAGACCAGATGATGAAGACATCCTCTCCTGTGATAGAGAGCACGTCTGTTCGCGGCTCCCCGGCGGGCCAGGTACACCAGAGTCCCACGAAAACGAGGGTGCTGCAGTCTCCCACCACCACATTCACGACGGCAAGAGAAGAGCAGGCGGCGAAGGTCATGCCCGATGCCACTCAACGGCTTACATCCCCGCAAATTACCCGCACCCAGAACACCCAGGACACGATCGCGCAACCCCCGTCGTCCCCCATCCAGATGCCCCAATCGCCGTCTCCCAAGAAGTCCTCGCCGCTCAAGACGTCTCCGGTGAAGTCTCCCCCCGTGGTGAACCAGCAACAGTCTCCCATCCGGAAGCCCCTCCCACCCCCGGCGCAGGCAGAGGAGATGGAGACCGACTTCAACGATGACAACCAAAGCCACTCCGACGGGTCAAGCCCCATCCGGCCGCTCGTCCGAAAGAGCAGCTTGAACTTTGCTTCGCTTCCGGCGCGCGAACCCCTGAACACGGGCAAGAGCCTAGGCGGAAGGATGTCGCGGAGTAGTAACCTGGGTCTTAATAGGACCAGCTACTATGGCAGGGCTACCGGGGGTAAGAGCCTCGGGAATGCTGTCAATGCAGCTGCGGACGATGACGACGAGATGGATGTTGACGATGAGGACGTGTCGACGCCGGAGAAGCCCGCGGAGACCGAAGACGTTGCCGCGCACAACAAGTCCTACACTCAGCGCCTACAAGACCAGATCAGCATGCTCGGGAAGTCTCAGCCCAGGCTTGAGCGCTTGTCTAAGTCTATTCCGAACTTTGCTCCAACTACGCCCGCGCCGCCACCCCAATCTCCCGAACAGTCCAAGGCGTCGAGCCCCGTCCGAAAGCCCGCAACGCCCGGGGCGTTCCCCGGGGACGACGATGACGACTGGATCCAGCCCCCGACAACGGTGCAGCCCGGCCAGAAGGAGACGACCCCCGGTCCCGCGGTACCGCCCAAGGATTACCCCGTCGGCGCGTCCGCGTCTGGTGGTGTGGCTGAATTTGTGCTCCCTAAGCAGCGGCCTCAAAGCAGTCACCCCGCCTCCCCACAGAGGCCGGCCGCCATCCCCGACAGGGCTATCAGCACAACACCCCACACGAAGTCGGCGTCTGTATCTGCGATTCCCGATGACCCCGAACGCATGGACGGCGGGATCTCCCCTAAGAAGGCCATCTCTGTGTCCAACCCTTCGCTCGCTGCGGCCTCGGAACCCGCCCGTCCTGAGACGCCCAAGTCTCCCACGCGGTCGCTTCGCGAGAGCCCCCTGAAGAGTGTCAAGAACAAGCTGTCCTCCATCCTGAAGAGCTCCAAGGGGCTGCTGGCTAGTAGCGCGGCCCTTAGCGCAGAGGGCAAGTCCTCGATGTTACTGTCTCCCTCCACCACGCGGCTCGGGTTCCATGGCGATCCGTCAATCGAGACAGTCAACCAAGTCCAGTCTATGACAGAGTCCGTGTATCCGGACCTGACCCAGGCGTTGGTAAATGCGCAGAGTTCGAGGCCCGCGAGCCCGTCCAAGGCCAGCGTTCGTAGGACGAGGGCGTCGGCCGAGCGGGAGCGAAAGGAGAGGCAGCAGGAAAAGGAGACGCGTCTGATGGAGGAGCAGATGGACAAGCTAGACAAGGTGCGCTCGAAGGAGGCTGAGAAGGCGCGAGTCTTCAGCAAGGAGCAGGAGCGCCTCGCTGCGATGGAGAAGCAGGTGGCGGCTCAAAAGGAACAAGAAAGGAAAGAGCAGGAGAAGAAGGAACAGGAGCAGAAGCGCCCGGCGACGGCGATGGGGACGCAGAAGTTCGTCAAGGCGACGCCTCAGAGGGCGAGGGCCCAGACGCAGACTGCCGATAGGGACGTCGAGATGCAGGATGTTACTTCTACGCTGCAGCGGCCCGCTCCCAGTTCAATCTCCCGCCCGGCGACGAGCCAGGCGATGCGGACCAAGGAGCTCAAGAGACCGATGCGGCCGACGAAGGAGACGGCGCCGAAGTCGAGGGCCGCGCCGACGGTCATCAAGGTTAACATGGGGGCGCACCACTCTCAGTATCACCCGTCCAACAATGCTCTGTCCGCCAACCTCCACGAGGCTCTCGGACCGAGCACGGCCAAGACGCCAACAAGCAAGGCTGGTCAATCCAAGCTCAAGTCAAAGAGCTCTATCCAGAGCCTGAAGAGCTCGGCCTCGTCCGTGGGGCGCCCGAAGGCTCTCGAGCTCGCGGCGAGGCGGAAGGAGCAGGAGGAGCGCGAGGCGCAACGCAAGCGGGACGCCAAGGCGGAGATAGAGCGCAAGAGGACCGCAATGCAAGAGGAGGAGCGGCGCCAGGAGCAGCAGCGCCGCCTCGAGGCGGAGAAGCAGCGCGAGAGGGAGCGCGAGGCGGCGGAGGCGAAAAAGAATGCGCAGCGGCAAGCGGCTATCGAGAAGGCCAAGATGACGCGCGCGCCGCCGCCCGCCGTGCGGTCGCAGCCGAATGGGCCGCCTGACTACGCCGCGTCGGCGTCCCAGGACGCGCGGGGTGCGGGTCCGGCGCGGCCGCCGTCGCGTATGGGGTCGGCGCTCTTCAGGTCGCAGGATGACGCGAACAGGCCGGTTAATGCACTGTTGTCGAATGCTGGGAAGGGGCAGAAGAGGCCATTGGGGCAGGATAATGACGGTGGGAACGCGAGGGCGCAGCAGGTGCGTGGGGGGACTACCTATCAGGCGAAGGATGGGAAGAGGAGGCGGACGAGCCAGGAGCTGGACGACGAGATGGAGAGTCTCCCGAACATCAAGGGCCCCCCGGTTCGTCCGTCTGCTGGGTACAAGAAGGTGAGTCTACGTTCATACCGTACGGCACGGATTGTTGCTAACGATACGCAGGATATGCCCACTAAGCCCATGTACCCTGGTGGATACACCGCCGGCCCGCAGAGTGGCACGCGCGACCTCTTCAAGTCAGCCGTCACGTCGCAGCACAACAGCGCTATCAAGGCCAACGCGCTCGACACTGCGCAATTCTCCAAGGGCGCCATCCCCTTCGCGTCCAATCCCTCGCAGCAAACGTACAAGACGCCTGGCCGCCCCGGCGTCGCCCCTGGCACCGCCAAGTCTGCTGCCAAGTCGGCCACGCGCGCTTCCCCCCGCTTCCAGAACGGCGACGCGATCGAGCTCCCCGAGATCCAGACGGACGACGAGGACGACGACTCGGATGGCGAGGCGGGCGCTACCATGGCGTCATGGGCTGACTCGCCGGATCTGAGGAGGGCGCTGCTGAGGCAGGAGACGATGGACCCGTCGCAGATCTTTGGGCCGCCCGCGCCACTGAACATGGAGGAGGTGTTCTCCAAGAGTAAGGACCGGTGGCACAAGTTCAGGGCGCGGACGAGCAGCGCGAATTGGAGTGGAACTGATAGGCTTACGGAGGAGGATATCCGGAAGGATATCGCTGCTAGGGATAGGTTGAGGAGAGAGGGGGCTTGGACTTATGAGATGAGTAAGGAGTTGTAGGGGGAGGGTCCGTTTGCGTGTGGGTGGGCGAAGGGATGGGTAATAGGCATGAGGTTATTGAGCCCAGCTGTGGGTCAGTGCTGGAGGTGGAGCATGATAGGAGTCCGGGTTGGATTGGCGTTTGGTTGTAATAATTGTGTAAGGTGCATTCATGGCGGCACAGGTATTGGCTGTGGATTTTATTCCGAACATGCTTTTCTCGCAAGAAGCTATATATTTTTGACAGTGTAGATGTATCAAAACACTTACTTCACTTGTTGGAGCACTCATCTCACATGAAGACAAGTTGAAACACCGGGATTGGAGTGTCTCGATATATGGCTGGATCAGGCTCAGAGACTGATAAGACTCTGTTTCCAGTCACGATTGGTGAGGCACTGGTTAGATGGTTGGAACAGATGGAGGACCCCATCCTAACAAAGACGTTGACTCTAAACAAAGATATGCAAGGTAGAATAGTTTCGTCAAGTCATTCAATGAGTTATACAGACACGTCTAACCTCCCAGCATCACCACCCATCGCAACCCCGTCGCCCCTCCACCCCCACGCAACAACATAATGGCTCGCCAAAAGCGTCCACTCCTCCACCTCATCCAGCCCCTCCAGCCGGTCCAGCCGCGTCTTCTCGTCCTGTGACACCCACTCCTCGTAGACGTCACGCACCGTCACGACCCTCGCCTCGCTGAAACCGGCGTCCCTCAGTCGTTGAACCTGATCTCTTGGCTCCTTGTAGACCCCGAGCGTCGGCATGCGGATGTTCCGTGCGGCGAGATTCGTGACCATCATTTTGCCAAAGGGGTCGTCGGGCCGGACGGCCTCGTAAATTATGACGCCAATGTTGGGGATCCTGTCGGTGAACCATTTTAGTATGGCCTGGGACTCCCGAGGCTCGAGGTAGCATAGGCAGCACTCCGAGACCACCAGCGTTGGGATATCAGTTCGTAGTCCAGGAAGACCTGGCCCGTCCTGTTGTATGAGGTTCCGGAGGTCGAGTCCGTGGCACCAGTACTCCCCTCCGCCGGCAGGCTTGGCACTCCACGAGCCTCCCTCACCTTCCGTCACGCCCGGAAGGACATTCAGTAGCGCAGGGATCCCCTGGACAGCCCGAATCTTCCGCGTGCAAGCAGCCGGGAAGTCAATCTCGTGATAGACAAGCTCACCCCTTCTCCTTCGCGCAAATAACTTGAAGCACCGCGTGTCGCTCCCAGCCCCTAGCGAGATGATCTGCCGCGCCTCCCCCGCCTCCTCGCCACGAGACAGGAACCCCTCGATTAGCCCATCCAGCGCCGTAGTCCTCGCATAGGTACCTGCAACCCCGTCAGCGTGACTTCCGTGGCCGGCGGCCTGAGGCCCCACTCACCCCGATTGATGATGGGAAGCCGCCGATCCCCCGGCCCAGAGCTCTGCGCGAAGAAGCGAGCGTAGGGATCATCCAGGTACCCCAGCTCTACAGCGCTGAGGCGCGATACGGCGGCGTCGGTGTCGGTGCGCTGGACAATCTCATCCGGGTGGGCGGCGGCGGCGGATGAGGCACCGCCTCGGCCGCGTCTGAGGGGGCGGCCGCCGCGCCCGCGGGACTGGAGGAGGTTGGGGAGGGATGGGGCGGACATCCGGGTGCGAGTGCGTCCACTGTACTTGTTGTTGAAGAGACGAGAGATTGGGTTGGCAGGACTCAGCGGTTCGTTGACTAGAGGTAGTGACGGTGATGGTGACGAAGCTTGGCGGCGTGGTTGCTGCCAGGCGGCGGTGGCTGTCAACACATGGCAGTGGCAGTCGTGGGTTGAGTGGAAACCGTGTGGGTACGACGGTTACATGCACGGTGTTATGTTGCGCGTCCGGTCCCGGCGATTGGGGTCTGATTATCGGCGAAAGATGATCAAGATAATCGCATCCTGATGTCAACCCCTGTCTCGGGCGCCCCGGCTTATTCCCCGGGCAAAGCGCACCAGAGATAATGCCCTGCTTACAATTAGCAAAGCATCCGTGGCTTGATGGCGCCACAAATCTCAGTCTACTCCCCCTTATACCTTGCCGCCATATCTCGCCCAGTCGCTGTCTACTCTCTGGGCCCCGGAAAGGTGGCCCGGCATTCCCGTCCCAAGAGGACACGGGCGTTCGACCGGAAGCGGTGAGGGGATCAGCGATGCACAGGCGCGCCGGCGAGGCCTGCCGTGGAGGGGCCGGCGTGATGATCAGCCACGGGGTCTCATCTCTTATCTGCCCACTGTTGATTGCCCTCCGCTAATGCCACGTCCCTCCAGGGAAGGAAGCGGGGATTGTCCATTAATGCCGGAATCAAATCGGGCGACAATCGGACTTAAGACAACCACTAGTGGCGCCGACTCAGCCGATACGCAGACGTACCGCCCAAGTCCCCTCGGCAGCTCAGTCAGCGCCCATGCGTGACCTCTACTTGTCCTACCTGAGGACATGGCGCCCTCATTGGTGGGGAAGGACCGGAGCTCCGGTACCGCTGAGCCCTCTGTCATCCGACCTTCCTGCCAGGTACCTGGGCGGGACACCAGAGGACCCTCGTGGTTAGCGGCGCTGCGAGTTACGGAGCTCATGCCACTAACACGGCACTAGAAGCTTTTGCCGGCCAATCAGCGCAAAGTCATTGTAATCAGCATCAGGAGAACGTCGCGCGTCACCCTCGCCCGGCCGAACCGTAGGCAGCGACTTTCTCTCTTAGACCTGATCACTGTACTCTGCACAACACGATCCTTGCCCGGAAACGGCCCATGCAACTCTGTCAGTGGTCCCGCAGACCACCCCCGTCACCGGTTTCTCCGCAAAGTTTCGATCTTGCCATCGGATTCCGTGGCCTTCCCCCCACACAATTCGCCCTTTTCACCCACACTCGCCCCCCAAAATAACTGCCGTTAGACGTCAAAAGTGGCCAGGTGCCAGTGTGCCGGGTTTACCGTATCCTTTTCTCCATTACGTGGCCCTGCGTTCGGGACTCCCCCCCTCTACCCACCGCCCCGGTCTCAGCGTCGCCTCGAGTGCCTGGCACGTTCTCTCCGTTTGCAATCCCCTTCTCTCTCAACATCCTGCCACGATTGGCACGCAACACACGACCGGTCACTCCGTTCGACGTATCAGTCCTTCACCTCGGATCGACGACTTCGACGTACGAGGAGACGCAATTGGTGGCGCCCGTCGCCCTTCCATCAGTCAACCACGACGAGTCTCCTCCGCCATCCCTGCCGTTTCGACAGCCTGGCCCAGTGTGCCAATCAATCAGACGCTCCGAGGTCTCGTGGCACTGCAACAGCCAATATTACCTCCGCCACTGCCCGATCGACACATCCCGGACTAGTCATACTCGACTGCCTACAGGTCCAACACTCATCGTTTCAGGTTGACTTTAGTGTTGTCAAAAGAGATCTCTACCAGCCGACTCTCGTCTTCCAATCGATAAGCGACTACGAACACTAGGCTTTGAGCCGAGGTGTGTGGCTCTCTGATATCCCCCAGCGGGTCGCCACCGGGAACTCCATTATCAATCGCATCTTGCCCTAGCGCCGATCACCGACGGATCCCCCTCCCTTGATCGTCACTCGCCCCTCTTCAGCACCTACTCCGCGAACTCCGGTTCGGACCCCCTTCTCTGGCATCCTCGAACAGTTTAAAACGAATGGCGATGCCTGAAGAGTACAGACCAGTCCCATCTCGGGTCGCGTCCGACCCGGTCGCTCCGCGGACGGCTTTGCCATCGAGGCCCATAACCGCCAAGAACCGGCAGCCGCTCGTGCACTCTCCGCCCCAGCGTCACACCCTATTAAAACCGGATGACGGCGAGCCCATGGACACCAGCCGCCAGGTACTCCCGTCCTCCGAGAGCCCCATGGCGAGCCCGACGAAGCCTCGTAGCCAGGGGACTTCTAGCGAGGCGGGCTCCCAGTCGAAGGCCGCCACCAGCCCCCAGACCGGCCAGGTCTGCAGGTATGTCAGGACCACATGTTGAGTGATTGCAGTTCCGCTGACAGGTTTATAGCAACTGCGGCACCACGCGGACGCCGTTGTGGAGGAGGTCACCTCAGGGTGCCACCATCTGCAATGCCTGCGGTCTTTACCAGAAAGCGAGGAATACGGCCCGGCCGACGAAGCTAAACAGGACGGGAATCAGCCTATCTTCAGAATCCCGCGCGTCGCCCCCAAAGTCCTCAACGCCGGCTCCGAAATCGAAGGGCGCCCCCGGCGCGACCTACATCGCGGCAGACCAGGCGCCGACGGGCACTTGCCCCGGTGGAGGACGGTGCAACGGGACGGGCGGTGCCGAGGGGTGCAACGGGTGCCCCGCCTTCAACAACCGCATTTCGAAGAGGGCACAGGTCTCGGACAGGCACGGGCATAGCTGCAAGTCCATGGACGTCGACGCGCCCCAGCCCATCGACGTTGCGGCGCTCAAGTCCCAGCAGGCCCAGAATACTCCCATGGTGATTGCCTGCCAGAACTGTGCGACGACTATCACGCCGCTGTGGAGGAGGGACGAGAGCGGGCACACGATTTGCAACGCATGCGGTTCGTCACCCTAGTTGCCCGACGAGGCGAATCAAGGCTAACTCTCCTTAGGACTCTACTATAAGTTACACGGCGTGCACAGGCCGGTGACGATGAAGAAGGCGACGATAAAACGACGGAAGAGAGTAATAGCAGCCCAAGATGACGCCGAAAGCGTCGACAACGACGGCTCGGGCCGCAGCACGGAAGGCACGCCCGAGCGCGGCACCATGAACGACGACGGCTCCGTCAACCTCGGCTTCCGGCGCCGCGCGCAACAGCTCCCCCCCATCGAGCCCCGCACCGGCCTCGGCGTCCCCGGCGGCCAGCCCCCGCCCATGTCTACGGATCCCGCGACCCACCAGACGTCGCTGCAGCCGCAGCAGGGCGCCCCGATGTACCTGAACGAGGAGAACCGGCTTGCGTCGCTCGCGACGGTCGCGTCGTCGGAAGAGAGGCAGCCGTCGCTTTCGCCCGCGTCGTTCCTCTCGTCTAGTCGGAAGAGGTCGTTTTCCGCTGCGGAGGGGGATCCTTCGCCGAATAGCGAGGGGTCGAAGCGGGTGTCGTCCATCAAGTCGATTCTGAACCCCGCGGACGAGTCGGAGCAGATGAGGTACGGGGATGGGAGGGAGTACGCCAGTCGGTCGCCGCACGCGGGGTTCGCGGTCGCGGCGGGGCAGTACTCTCCCGGACGGGGCCGTGAGGCGAGCGCCGACGGGCCGGGGATGGCGGGACGGAGGGAGGTGTTGAGGTTGGAGGCGGAGAAGATGAGGGATATGTTGGCGCAGAAAGAGAAGGAGCTTGCGGAGCTGGGGCTGCAGGATTAAAGGCGGCGTTTGGGGGGACACTACTTACCTCAAGGTAACCTGGGTTTGTTTCTTTTTTTCTTTGCTTTCAAGGTAGCGGGTGTTGTAGGACTCTTGTTTGAATGCCTTTACTCTACAGGGAAAGAAGGGGACGGGGTCCGGGGCCGATGTATTGTCTTGATCACGAATGATGACGGGGGTTTCTAGGGAACGATTATCTTTCGACTGTGTATAGCTAGCGGGCCTCGGGTTAGATGAAGCGAATTGAATAATACATCAGCAATATTATTGATAGCACTGCCGGTGGAGGGCATCTATAGATCCTTCCGGACTACCTGTCTCCGTATCGTCATACCCATATCCCGTACGTGATATACATCGGACGGAGTCGCCACTCCGCCGTATCCTAACCATACCCCCCGTCCCGACCCACAACTAACGCCGCGGCCAGATCTTCCCTCTCGACCCAGTCTCCCGCACCGCCATCTCCGAGTCGACGGTCCCAAGCCTTCCCACTCGGTCTCACTCCTCCTACACAATGATCGACCCCAGTCGAGTTATAGTCCGAGCAACCGCCGGACCGGATGCGCGAGGGAGGCGAGGGCCTTAGACCCCCTCGGCGCCCCACCCGGCGTCGGCCTCGCGCATGTTGGCGGGGGGCTCGACGGAGGGGACGAACTCGAGGGCGACGTAGGCGACGCCGATGATGCCGACGACGCTGCCGGTGATGATGAACCAGGTGCTGTCGCCGAGGATGAGGCTTCCAATGAAGATGTAGACTAGGAGTAGGGGCTAGGTTAGTTTGTTTCGTCTGGGCGGGTGCTTCGGCGGGTGCTGGGGTGGGTGGAGCTAGGGAGGGGGCGGTGCTAGGGGGGGTTCGAGGGGGTGGGAGGAACGGGGACTGGGAGAGGCTATTCGGGTGCCTGGGGGAGGATATTCGGTAGACGTACAGAGACCGCGGCCGATGAAGGAGAAGAGGAACGAGGCGTAGCGCGAGACCTGCGGCGGGACCTGGAACTCTGCGCCGGGGTTAGCAGTGGACTAACTACACAACAGGGTGTCCTGGAGACAAAATACGTACCGAGGAGCGCGACGGCAGCGGAGAAGATGATCATGTATACACCCGTGATAGCTCTGTCCCAGAGTTAGCACCCTCTACCTTTACTACCACCGGCGCGGATTGGGGGTATGATGTCAGTTGTCGTACCCGGACCTGCGACGAGGTTAGTTAGGAGCCGCTCCCGGGAAACGGATGGGATACAGCGGAATGGGAGGGCGGGGGCTCGGCTCACCAGGTGGGAGGGAAGAAGAAGGAGATGCCGCCCGTCAACATGGCGGCCGCAACCACGAGGTTGACGATTCGGCTGCGGACGTCGTTAGCATTTGCGCCTGCGCATCTTCGGCTTGTTCTCGGCTGGGGAGCTCACAAGATGTCGGAGAACTCCATTTTATCGGTTGCGCGTGGCTGCTAGCTGTACAGGGGTAGAAGGCGAGAGTCGAAGTGCTATTTGGCGAAAGGTAAGATGGAAGGGAGAGAAAGGGCGAGGGTTGTCCGTGGAGTTGGTTGCGCGGCGGATGTAGGCAGCTGGATTGGAATTTTGGGGTGGGCGGAACGTGATGGCGGGAAAGAGACGGCGGAGGGGGGGCTGGCTGGCTGACTGGCTGGCAGGCAGTGATGGATGCCAAGGACAGGACGGGGCCAAGGTCATGGTGAAAAGGAGGCGTTGAGCTTGGGCGGCCATGTGTTCGCGTGCCATGGCTGGAAGCCTGAGGCGTAC
Organism: Sordariomycetes sp. B11D1; assembly: GCA_025503055.1. Taxonomy (NCBI): domain Eukaryota; kingdom Fungi; phylum Ascomycota; class Sordariomycetes; species Sordariomycetes sp. B11D1. The sequence continues at coordinate 209,761 of JAMFQS010000014.1, forward strand.
TGGTACTTCAATCTGTCCCATTATTGTGCTACTAGCGCTGCTTAAAAAGACTTCCAAACAGGTACAAATACTTTGTAAAGCAGGGCCTGTAGAGGCCCCGTTTCGTCCTCCGCCGGCTCACCGCCTGCCGGATCCAGCACCCCCGGAGCTCTCACCATCGAACCAGCAACAAGCGTCGACCTCAGCTCACGATATCCGGAGCACCGCGCCCAATGGTCTGCCAAGCGAAATAACCCATTCAGACACGCCAGAGCCCAGGTCAATGAGCACCGCTCGAGTCGCCGGCCCACAATGCAGGCTTCAGTGATGCCGGGACTCATCCGCCAGAGCAAGAGGCTCGCGCTGCGGAGGCCCGTCGTCGCGCTGTGCTTCTCTGTCTCGGCGAGGAGGGCCCATGGGGCTGCTACTCAGCTGCCGCAGGGGTCGCATGTGAAGGACATACGGAACATTGGGATCATTGCCCATGTCGATGCTGTGAGTTGTGTGAGCGGCGTGTGGTTGAGATTGGGTGGCATCTAACATCGCCAGGGCAAAACGACGACGACCGAGCGCATGCTCTACTGCAGCGGCTTCTCCCACCGCCAAGGACGTACGTGTCCCAGCTCCCACTCTCACATTTGCACTTCTTAACCCCGTCTAGGAGTCGACGAGGGGAGCACCGTAACAGACTTCCTCGAGCTCGAGCGCCAAAAGGGAATCACTATCCAGTCCGCCGCCGTCACCTTCCAGTGGCCCCAGCCCGCCGCCCTCGCCCCCGGGACCCGCCCCAAGACCATCAACCTCATCGACACCCCTGGCCACCAGGACTTCCGCTTCGAGGTCGACCGCTGCCTCCCTGTCCTCGACGGCGCCGTTTGCATCATCGACAGCGTCGAGGGCGTCGAGGCCCACACGGAGCGCGTGTGGGGCTCCGCGCAGGAGCACGGCATCCCGCGCATCGTCTTTGTTAACAAGCTGGACCGCGAGGGCGCGTCTTTCCGGCGGTCCGTTGTTGACATCGGGGCGAGGCTGAACTGTATGCCCGTTGTGTGCCAGCTGCCGTGGCATGAGGGCGACGATTTCGTAGGGGTTGTGGATGTGTTGGCGAGGACGATGTATAAGTGGGGCTCGGACAGGAAGGTCACGGCTTCGCCGGTGCCGGAGACGGCGAGCCCGGGACTGTTGGCGGAGATGGAGCGTGCGAGGGAGAATATGATTGCCGTACTAGCGGACCATGACGAGGTTATCATGGACTTGTTCCTCGAGGATCCCGAGGCGATTACGAATCAGCACATCAAGGACGCCATGCGCAGGACAGTCGCAACGGGCCAGGGCGCCATCGTCCCGGTCTTCGCCGGCGCCTCCCTACGAAGCATTGGCGTCGAGCCCCTCCTCGACGCCGTCGTCGACTACCTCCCCAGCCCCGACGAGCGGCCCGACGTGATGGTCCGCAGCCGCGGCGAGAACCTCCGGCTCTCCGAGGTCCTCAAGAAGACGACCGGCAAGGGCGGTGTCCAGCAGATCGCGTCCGTCTCGTCCGTCTTCAAGGTCTCGAACCACCCCAAGGAGGGCCTCCTCGCCTTCGTGCGCGTCTACGGCGGCCACCTTCCGCGCAACTCGGCCCCCTGGAACACCAACGTGCTGCAGACGGAGCGGCCCATGGGCCTGGTGCAGATCGACGCCGCGAAGACGCACCACATTGAGAATCTAGGCGCGGGGCAGATAGGGGCGCTGAGGGGGCTCAAGCACGCGCGCACGGGCGACACGCTCGTCACGGTCGTGGGGAACAAGGCCGTCCCCGCCGCGGCAAAGCACATCCAGATCCGCCCCCCCGAGATCCCCCCGCCGGTCGCGTTCCTGGCCGTCGACCCCTTCGGTCTAGTAGCGGCGAACGAGCTGCAGGCGGCGCTGCAGAACACGTCGCGTGAGGATCCTAGCCTGCGGTGGAGCCGCGACGACAAGACGGACCAGTTTACGATTCAGGGGATGGGCAAGTTGCACTTGGACGTTACGGTCCACGGGCTGAAGAAGAATTACAAAATTGACGCGGCGTTTGGCGATATCGAGGTGGACTACAAGGAGCACCTTTCGTCGCCCACCGCGCCCCAGACGGGCGTGTTTGATCGTGTTCTGGCGGGGAAGAGCGGGTCCGCGAAGTGTACCGTCACGCTGGAGCCCGTGGAGGAGCACCACCGCGAGACGGTGCTCGAGTCGACGGTCGAGCGGCACGGGAACTTGTTCCACATCCAGATCCCACTGCCGGAGGAGGGTAGCTTGTCGTTCAACACGGACGAGGCGCGGCAGCAGCTCCTCAACGGGGCCATCGCGGCGTTGGCTAGGGGCCCGAGGAGGGGATCTCCCGTGCATGGGTGCCACGTCACCATCGTGCTGGACCTGGAGGGCACGGAGACGCCTTCGGGCGGGCACTTTAGCGGGGCGGCACGCCGCGCCGTCTCCGAAGCCCTGAGGGCCGCACACGCCTCGGCGCAAGTAGCGGTCCTGGAGCCGATCATGAAGGTCATCATCACCTGCCCCGAGTCCGTAGCCGGCACGGTCCAGCACGACATCAGCTCCGCGGCGGGGGGCCACATCCTCGAGGTGAAGGACCTGTCGGCGGAGAGCTACGTCCCCGGCCAGGAGGAGGGGCGCGTTGACGTGGACAAGATTTACGCGCCGGCGGATAGGTACGAGGAGGTCACGACGCTGAGGGAGAGAGTTGGGGTGAGGCGGGTGCAGATTGCGGCTAGGGTGCCGTTCAAGGAGGTGTTGTCGTATGATGAGCATTTGAGGAGTAGGACGGGGGGCAGGCATAGTCTTACGATGGGCTTTGATAGCTTGGCCAAGGTTACGGGGTACAGGGAGAGGGGACTGTAGGGGGCTCATGTGATGTGTAAGATAGGATAATGTGTGTACATTCTGGGCAATAGAGCCCATGGCTTGGGTTCACGAGCGTAGTTGTTGAGCGCGAGGAGTTGTCCCTCGGGTAGGCGTCGCTGAGAGGGTGTGCCGGTTGGTGTAAGTGAGGTCAGATGCCATCGCGGGGTAGTTTGGCCGCCCGCTCTTTTGTACACCGGTGACGGCTTGCCCCGTTACACCCAAGGGCCGAACAAGAGACGAAGGACCAACTTGCGCTGCCGCTGGCCCTACACTTGTGGACGACGCCACGTATAACAATCTACACGCATGACGGGTAGCGACCGCAGAGCCGGGAGCACACTTGGGACATCCGGGCAAGTACACGCGTGCCGAAAGAGGCCCACATCCAGATATGCCCGATAAGCTGATGAGGCTAGAGTGTCCGTCTGTGTTGCCTTTCGAGGGTAAAGGGCGGTGCGCCGGGTTTAGGTAGTTTGTTTGCGCCACGACGGGCACAGGCTCGTCGAGAGGCCGCCGAGTACTCGCGCTGTCCGACCCTGGCGGTGAGATTCCTCGCCCCCGGCGCTACATCCTGGCAGATCCAGCCCCGGCCCTTCGACAACAAGATCCAAGATGCCAGTCGAAGGATCTACCCGGCACGGACTTGTGCCATCCAACCACCACGTCCCAGTATTCTGTGCCCGCAGAAGCACAAGTCCCAAAGCAGAAAAGGTACCTGCCGCCCGAAGCGCCTGATTGGCCAGGAGCCTCGCGGCCCAACGGCAACGCAAGGTACCGCCCGCATCATGCGACCCACCCGGAAATGGGAAAACCATGCCCGTGCAAAAGAAAAAAAAAAAAAAAAAAAGAGGAGAAAAAGAAATGGGCGCTGGAAAAAAGTCCCGAAGCGGACGCTAGGCGGGAGAACTGTTCCTGACGGCGCTGGCGCTAGGCCTGGATCGATGGGCGTTTATGGATAACCTCATTTCCGGGATCTTGGCCGACATGTGCTAAGCGACCAACTTGATTTCTTTTCGTGACAGCCAAACCCGAGGGGGGGGGGGGGGGGGGGGGGGTTATGGTACGGTATACCTGTAAAATTTTGGGAGGGTGCCGTGGAATCACGGGCGCCCGGACCCCCTTTT
>JAMFQS010000014.1:213750-233210 GCA_025503055.1 Sordariomycetes sp. B11D1
GCCGCCCCGCCCCCCCCCCCGGTTATGAGACGGTATCCGTGTCATCTTGTGGAAGCGTGCCGTGGAAGCTCGAGCGCGCGGACCGCCTTTTGTCCCGTCCTCGTCGAGCACGTTGCGTCCAAAGGTTACCACCAGATTCGAAGAGAAGAGAGCCTGCGTACTCTGTACCTCTCTACTCTCTGCAGATATGAGACTTTCTGGCGAGCCACGGGCAAGGAAGGAGGTACCGGCGACATGCCCCGAAATCAAAAGCACGGCAAGAGCGGCTGCCCCGCCCGTTGGTCGGGACCCGCCCCCAGTAAGATTAGCACCGGACGCTTTTGGCCTGCAGGAAGCAATCGTTGCGGGCGTCGCTGGGCCGGGGCCGCTTGGCGCCCAGGGCAGCCCCAGACTCCATTCCCCGTTGCATCTGTGCCTCGCTCTCTCTCCTCTTTCCTTCCTCCGTCAGCAACTCGTCATCTCGCGACGGCAATCCGATCTTTCCGGCAGTCACTGATCTGCGTCCGCTCATTCTTGCGCCCGTCGTCGCATCATAACAACACTCGCTTCCATCCAGTCTCGCGGCATTGGCTCTCGGCTCCAACTCGACCCACCGACGCCGAGAAAACACCGCAAACATGCGCCTCAAGACCCTCGCCTTCCTCGCCCTCGCCGGCCTCTCCGCCGCCGAGACCCTCCGCTTCACGCGCATCGCCCCGCGCCCCTTCGGCCTCGCGCGCCGCGACGGCGGCCTCGGCGACGGCTACACGCCCGAGGAGACGGAGTGCGGCGACGGCGACACGTGCTCCGAGGCGTGCGGCGCGGGCTACGAGCAGTGCGGCAAGGCCGACGGTGTGAGCTCCTGCTTCAACCCCGGTGAGGGGGAGGTGTGCTGCGACGCGGGCGTTGGTGGTATGTTGGTCCTCTTCTGAACCCGAGCTGTGAGGAATGGGATTTCGGAGCTGACGATGTGGTAGCCTCGTGTCAGGAGGGCTTCTTCTGCGCCTACGACAACGCCGAGACGGCCGTATGCTGCGCCGAGGGCATGTCGCTCGACGAGTGCGCCGCCCTGAACAACGCCGACGGCGGCCTCACCTCCGACGCGCCGTCCCCCACCGCCGAGCCCACCGCCGCTGAGTCCAGCGCCGAGTCCACCTCCGCCGAGGCGACTACCTCGGCCCCGGCCACCACCTTCACCAGCGTCGCCGCCTCCACGAGCCTCGCGTCCAACGGCACGACCGCCGCGCCCACTGGGACCCGCGCCGCGCCGTCCGCCACGCTGCCGGCTGAGGGGGATCCCGAAAGCGGCGCGGCGGGCGTTGTCCCTGCCGTCGCGCTTCTCGCGGGCGCCGTGGCTCTCGTCCTTTGAGTTGGCTCGGTGGACATGCGGATGACGCCTGGGTACCTGCCGGGGAGGGCTGTGGGGACGTCCCGTTGATCCCTGCCTGTTCCCGGCGTGCCTTGCTGTTCAGTTCAGCCGTGGTGCGACGATTCTCTAACGACCTCACGAGGATGTGATTGAGACGAGGGGACAACGATGGATGACGGTGGAGGGGAGCAGTCATGGACTGTAATGGCTTATCTGACTTTATGATATGTCCTTTGATTGGCTTCTGGTGGGTTGGTGGTTTTTTTCTTCTTCTTCTTTTGAAGGATTCTTTGACTCTTTTTTTTTTTCTTAGCGAACGATTCCCCATTCTACTTCTTTGGTGTTGGCTTTGGATGTGGGTTGGCGTGGGCGTGTTTATCTTGGAGACATGAGGTTGGAACAGTAATGGAAGGGCTTTGAGGTGCTCTGGATATGACTGGGGATATGCCGGTGAATGTGAAACGGTGAGATTTATGGCATGCACATGCTGTCGTCTTGCCAGCTGGGAACAAAGTGTCTTGACGTGTCCCTAGCTGTCAGCGTCCCTTCTCCGCCACGTTTTCAGGGCCCGGGGGACGTCTGGTTCCGGGTTGGTCCGCGACATGGCTGGTCTCAGAACGGTTCGATAGGAGCGAGCGTTTCTGGTCCGGTGAGCGACATCGTAAGACATGCGGCCAGGCCGTCCCACTCCCCGGACGGCGAGGCGTGGAAGCTACTTTGCTCCGCATGACCCGTTCCGCGTCGTCGGGGGGGGGGCAGCCCGTATGCGTCCATGAACTTGCACCACGCACGGTTCGTGTTAGTCCTGCTCGGAAGACAGCTGCCCGCGGGTGTCGCCCCCGCCAGATCAAGCAACATCACTCAGCTTGCCTCAGCGCGCTCGCCCCACTGAAACCCGGCCACGTAATCCACCACCAAAGCACCCCCAACCGACTCCTTCAGCACGCGACCCCTCAAGGCGCCAGTCTCTCTCTCCCCACAGACAACTACACAGCATCACCCGCCCCATCCCAGCATGACCCCGCGGGCCCCGTCAAAATGGTCCTATCCGCTCTACTCGGCGACCGAAGCCACGCCCCCAGGATGAGGCACCGCGCCTCCCGCTCCACGGCCAGCGCAGAGCCCCCCGCCGACGCCATCCCCCCCGAGTACATCCACGACGAGTCGCAGCTCGCCGACGCGCCCGAGCCGTGCCCCGACCTCCGCGAGCTGAACGCCAGTCTGGCGGCCCTGGCCGCCGTGTTCCCCGACGTGCAGGTGGAGGTCTTCCGCGAGATGCTGGCGTCTTTCGACGGCGAGTCGAGGCTTGCGCTCGTCGCGGACGCGCTGCTCAAGAGTCGCGTTGCGTGGGTGAAGGGAAGGTGGAGGGTTGCTGGGCGGGATGGCGAGGGGAAGCAGGAGCCCGAGGACCCGGTGCCCCGCGCCGAGACGTTCCGTGCCGATGAGTACAAGAAGGCCGTGGTGGGGCTGGCGCGCCACGAGTTCAAAGGCCTCTCAAAGTCGACCATCAGCGCCGTGCTCGCCGAGTCGAACTACTCGTATCTTGAAGCTCGGCGCACGCTCGCCACGCTGTCGGAGAAGTCGTGGCGGTACACCATCTCGTCTATATTCCTCCGGCGCAAACCGGCGCCTACGGACACAGACTTGCAGGACCACCCGCTTGTGATATGGAAGTCGACTGGCCGCGGGTCCATCGTCCCCACGGTACGGCGCACCGGAAGCCCGGAGCTGGACGCAGAGCTCTTCGCCGCGCTTGTGCGCCCACTACGGGAGCGCGCGCGGAAGGAGCTTGAGGCGCGGGACAAGGAGCTCGCGGCGTTTTTGAACAACGAGGAGGCGGCGGAGCTGGACGCCACGCACGAGTGCGGCTGCTGCTTCACGGACGGCGCCTTTGAAGAGTTCACGGCCTGCGACGCAGAGGGGCACCTCCTATGCCTCCGCTGCGTCCAGCACGCGCTGTCCGAAGCCGTCTTCGGACAGGGATGGTCGGGCGTCGACGAGTCGGCCGGCGCGCTGCGCTGCATGTCCGTCGACGCAGCCGACTGCCCCGGGCGCATCGGGCCCGAGCACCTGCGCCGCGCCGTCCTCGATATGCCCAAGGGCGAGGATGTCCTGCACAAGTTCGACCAGCGCCTGGCGGAACACAGTCTACTAAAGGCGGGCGTTCCGCTTCTGCGATGCCCCTTCTGCGACTACGCAGAGGTCGACGACCTCTACCTCCCCGCCGACACTTCAGGCCTCCGCGTGCGCCTCGCCAACATTTTCAACATCATCTTCGCGCTCCTCTGCGTCGGGACTATCCCCTTCCTCCTCCCCACCCTCCTCGTCTCTACCCTCGTATGTCTCATCATCGGCTCCCGCACACCGCCCGGCCCGTACGTCGCCGCAGAATGGCGCGCCGCCCTCGCCCGCCACCACCGCCGCCGCCGCGGCAACCGCTTCGCCTGCCTCTCCCCCCGCTGCGGGCGCCTCTCCTGCCTCTCGTGCGGCAAGGCCTGGTCCGACATCCACATCTGCAACGAGTCCTCCCTCGTGTCCCTCCGCACGCAGGTCGAGCAGGCCATGTCCGCCGCCGTGAAGCGCGTGTGCCCCCGATGCGCCACCTCCTTCGTCAAGTCATCGGGCTGCAACAAGCTGCGGTGCCCCTGCGGGTACAGGATGTGCTACGTCTGCCGCGCGGACATAGGGGAGGAAGGGTACAGGCACTTCTGCGACCATTTCAGGCCGGAGGGGGACGCGAGGCCCTGTGGAGAGTGTAGTCGGTGTAACCTCTGGGAGGGCGAGGATACGGAGGGGCTGTTGAGGGAGGCGAGGGAAGAGGTTGAGAGGAGGTGGGCGGAGGGGGAGAAGAGGGAGTTGTCTGGGGCGGAGAGGGAGTTTTTGGAGACGGGGATGGGCGGTGGCGGCGGGGAGACGAGGCCTTGGGCGCTTGGGAAGGGGTGGAGCGTGCCGAGCGTGCCCGAGGCGCTGGACCTTGTCATCCAGACGTTGTTTTACTAGGGCTTCGTTGAGCGTATGGTTCGTTTTCTCTCTGGCGTTTACGAGTAAAAGGTTGGCGTTTGGGATGGAAGCGCAGTTTGTCGTGTCTTGCTTTGAAGGGGATAAAAGAAGGGGGGAGAGGGTATGGGACTGGGCACGGAATAGCGGCATCGAAGGGAGTTTACGTTGGTTTCTACTTTTGATTTGAGAGGGGGGAGCGAGTGAGCCGGGGGGGGGGGGGGGGGGGGGGGGCCCCCCCCAAGGCCCCCCCAAGCCACCCGGGGCCCCCGCGTAATTTAAAAAAAAGGGGGGGGGGCGACCAGCAAGGACACCGACAGGAACCGCTGTGCCGCGCTATCTTGATAGACTATGGCCATGATAACACGGACGAGCCAGGACGAGCAATCCAATAACAACTAATTCATAGGACGTGACAATCTCACCGCTAAACTAGTAATACAACCAGGTCCTCCCAAAGCGTGATCCATAACATTGGAGAAACAACGGGAGCGGGAAAGAACACTAGCAGGAATCCGTTATGACGGGCACAGATTTAGAGCAGCTCGGCCGCCGCACCGCCAATGGCCAGCTTGCCCGTCTCCTTGACCTTGGTCTGGAAGATGACCTTGTTGCCCTCCTTCCACATCTCGGTGATGAGCGTCTCGCCGGGGACGACGGTGCCGGCGAAGCGGACCTTGATGTTCTTGATGGGGCCGAACCTGGGAGTTGTTAGCGCCGTGGATTCCTTTCGACCAAAGAAAAAAGGGAGGGGAGGGGAGCGAGAAAAAGGGGAGAGGGGAGCGTGCTTACTTCTCAAAGACGGCCTTGCCGGCGATGCCCATGAAGCACAGCCCGTGGAGGATGGGCTTCTTGAAGCCGCCCATCTTGGCGAAGCTGGGGTCGACATGAAGGGGGCTAAACACCACCACGGTTAGCACTCCCTCGTCCAATCCAATCTTCCTCAAACTAGGGGGCGGAGGCGGGCGAAAGCCAAAAACGCCAGGGCAAGACTCACTTGTAATCCCCGCTCAGCCGGTAAACAGCCGCCTGCTCCTCCCCCGTCGCCTCCTCAACAACAACATCCGGCGCCCTCCCGGGCACCTTGTTAGCCGCGGTACTCGCCCCGCGGTCAACCGGCTTCCTCTGGCCCCCGAACCCACCGCACCCCCTCAAGAACACCACCATCTCATTGTAAAACACCTCCTCGCCGGTCTCCTTGCTCACCGTCGTCGTCCCGCTCCGCACGACCGCCGCGCTCCCCTTGTCCACCACTTCAAGCAGCTTGGGGTACGAGACCAGCGTGCCGGACGTGGGGATGGGGTTCTTGCGGATCTCGAGGAACTGCTCGCCGTGGAGGAGCATCATGGGGGAGAAGTTAGGGACCAGGTCGTCGAGGTTGTAAGGGGCCTCGGCGTTGAAGGGGGGGATCACGCCGAAGGTGGGGATGGCCTGGAAGTCGTCCGCGCCCTCGCTGGGTGGTGTCAGCACAGATCTCACCATCGGCGGTTGGTTGGAGGCGCCGACTTACTACACATAGCGGAGCTGGTCCCGCTTGGCGCCAATACCGAGGTTGTAGAGCATCACGTCCCGGTCCTCGTACTTGAACTCAGTCCCCTGAGGCTCAGCCTTGAGCGCCTTCTCGATAGCCTTCAGGTACTGCGCGCCATCCGAATCACTAGATCCTTCGTCACTCGAAGCCTACGAACACGACATTTCGTCAACACATATATTACAATAAAGGCATATATACATTCCCGCTCTCATAGTTCTCATACCTTGCTCCGGTTCTCCACGTTGGCCATGATCTTGGTAATCGTGTCCTGCGGCTTCTCGGGGTGGTCCGCCCGCCCGTCGTCAAAGTTGGTGATCTTGGCCCACTGCTTCGCAACCGCCTCGGGCGTCAGCTCGACGTCGACGGGGAACGCGTGCCCGCCGGTCCGCTGCCACCTCGTGCGACCGCACCAGCCACTGCCGACCTCGTAGAGGCCGCCCGTGGGGTTCTGAGGCACCTGGTCGCTGCAGAGCGCGAGCACCAGAGGCGCGACGTAGTCGGGCTTGAAAGCCTGGACAAGTTCCTCGGGGAGGATAGTCTTGGTCATGGCGGTACCCGCGTTAGGCGCGATGGTGTTGACGAAGATGTTGTACTTGAAGCCCTCGAGCGCGAGCGCGCGGGAGAAGCCAAGGATACCGGCTTTCTGTGGGTTTGTTAGCCTGCGCTCAGGGGACGTCAGAGACTCTTAACATACGGCGGCGGCGTAGTTGGCCTGGCCAAAGTTGCCGTAGATACCACTGGTGGAGGTGGTGTTGAGCACACGGCCGTACTTCTGCTTAAGGAAGTAAGGCCACGCGGCCTTGGTGACCTTGTAGGTGCCGCGGAGGTGGACCTTCATAACGGGGTCCCAGAGGTCCTCGGTCATGTTGGTGAAGGCCTTGTCGCGGAGGATACCGGCGTTGTTGACAATGATGTCGATGCGGCCAAAGGCGTCGATGGCGGCCTTGACGACGGTCTCGCCCTCCTCAGCCGAGGCCTTGACACCCGCGGCCTTGCCGCCCATCTTCTTGATCTCGGCGACAACGTCGTCGGGGTTGACGAGGTCGTTGACAACAACGGAGGCGCCGTACTTGGCAAAGGCCAACGCGTAAGCCCGGCCAATACTAAAGCATTGTTAGCACCGTCATACTCGCCACGGACCACAGGTAAAGCTTACCCCGCGCCAGCTCCGGTGACGAGAGCCACGCGGCCGGTGAAGTCGACCTTGGGGCCCTGCTCGCTGGGCTTGAGCTTCATCGAGTCCTCGAGAAGGGTGAGGAAGTCGTTGGTGCCGGTAGGGTGCTGGGGGTTGGAGAAGTCGTTGACCGAGTCCCACTTCTTGAGGATGGCGCCGGGGGTGTACGAGTCGTCGGGGCGCAGGAGGAGACCGCTCGAGCGCTCCCACCTGAGCTTGGCAACGTGGCCGCCGCCGGCCTCGTAGATGGCGCCGGTCTCGCTCTCGTTGGACTTGTGGACAAGGTAGCCGACGACGGGGACGATCCACTCGGGCTTGAGGGCCGCGAGCACGTCGGGGGGCATGACCGTCTCAGTCATGCGGCTGGCGGCTAGGGGGTGTTAGTGGGCGGCTTGGCATGTCGCCTGCGCAAGTGGACTCGGGAACATACCGATAGGGGCAATAACGTTGGCGAGGATGTTGTACTTGATGCCCTCCTTCGCAAGGGTCTCAGTGAAACCAACAAGAGCCAGCTTGGCGGCTGCGATCCAGTCAGTCAACCTAACTCCACACGCATACTAAGACGGCACGACACCACTCACCAGAGTAGTTGGTCTGGCCGAAGCTGCCGAACAGGCCCGCCGCGGACGCCGTGTTGATGATCCGGCCATACTTCTGCTTCCTGAAGTGAGGCCACGCCGCCTTGGTGCACTTGTACGAGCCCGTGACGTGGACCTTGACGACGAGGTCAAAGTCCTCGTCCTTCATGTTCTTAAAGCTGATGTCGCGGAGGATACCGGCGTTGTTGATGAGGATGTCGATGCGCCCGTAGTTGCTGATGGCCGTCTCGATGATGCGGTCGCCGAACTCGACAGAGTCGTAGTTGGCGACGGCCTTGCCGCCGGCGGCCTTGATCTCGTCGACGACGACGTCGGCCGTCTTTGTCGCGAGTTAGCGGGGTCCGTCACCGGTCTTGGGGAGCCGCCATACCTTCTTCGAGTTGCCCTCGCCCTTGAAGGAGCCGCCGAGGTCGTTCACGACGACGCTGGCGCCGCGCTTGGCGAAGAAGAGGGCATAGGCCTTGCCGAGGCCACCGCCGGCGCCGGTGACGACGACGACCTGGCCGTCATATCTTAGCTGGTCCGCCATGGCTGTGTGTGTGTGTGCAAAGTCAAGTGTCGGGCTGGAATGCGATCGATGAAAGAGACCCGGAGCTGAAGACTGGGAGAGAAGGAGGGAAGATGGAGTGGCACGAGGGGGAGGAGCTCGATGGTACTTGAAGGGAAGCGAGGTTCCAGTGAAGCTCGGCGCCGGCGGGTCATAACCGTCGCCCCTCGGTAAATCAGGTTAGTATTTAACACTGTGACGTCCCCGCAAGAGACTCGCAAGTTAAACAGTGCGATCTGTCACCGACAGGCCACTGCTACCAGCCAGGACCCCACAGTCGAGGGTAGCTCAGCGCCCTTCCCCGCTGCGAGGTGCAGCATGGCTCTCGGCACAGCGCCCTTCCCCATAGAAGCCGTAGCCGAGGCACGAGGTTGCTCCAGAATACGCTAGTCCCGATTCAGAATGGGTCGTCATGGCGCCTTCACATGCCAGCCACCCTGATTACGAGGTACGTTTGCGGGCCTCGATGAGGTCATGTGGTTTTCACGTTGCGCTTCACATGCTGGGAGCGGTCCGACTTGGGCAAGTTTGCGTGGTTCGCGGATGTCAAGTATCGTCGTCAACAGCAACGAAACGAAACTGTTAGAAGGTTTCCCCACCAAGGCTTTGAAAGATGGAATTTGTTGACCTGATCACCATCATGGGACGGATGGAATATCCTTACCGTGCACAAACATCTGTCGGTTCATGTTCACCAGACTTGATCACTTCCCTCAGCTATAATCCAACTTACCAGGTACCCAAGAATCGGGTGAGATGAATAATACAACATCCCAACCCGGCAACCTCATCCCCGCTGGCCCCGACAACTCCTCCGCATCACCCTCCATCACCTCACTACAAGTAATTCCGTCGGAGCCATCTGCCGACCTTCCCCCGCTGCTCCCCATGCCGTCCCCCAGATCCGGCATCAAGCGCCCCACATAGGAGCGCAGCCTCCAAAACACACGCGACCGGCAAAACAATCACGGCAAAACACCCCTGGAACAAGGTCCCCGATGCGGAGGATATGACCGGGCGAGGAAACCCCCGATCCTCGGGCACGGGAGGGGTTTCCGCGATGGTCCCTGTCCGGAATTGCGCCGCAATCCGGATAACCACTTGCGGACCCCCCCCCCCCGCAAACCCCTCACCGAACCCCGCAAATCCCAATTCGGTGTCCCTCCGCGCGCGACTGGCTCCCGCATTCCCCAATGATCCCGGAATAACATCATACATGTACCGCAACCCACACCAGACCCAAGATCCAATGCACCAAGCAACACCAGCCCAAACCACCTCCCGCACCCATCTCCCCACCCCAACAGCCGAACAGCGAAAATGCCCCCCTTCACGGACGACAAGACCCCCATCGTAACCCCCTTTATAACCGCCGTCCTCGCCAACTACCCCCCCACTCCCCCCCGGCCCCTGATAATAGGCCTAAACGGCCTCCAGGGCATCGGCAAGACAACCCTCGTCACCTCCCTCGCCGCAGCCCTCTCAGCCAACCACCGCACCCTCGTCGTCTCCATCGACGACTTCTACCTCTCCCACTCCGACCAGCTCGCTCTCGCAGCCTCGCACCCCGACAACGCGCTGGTCCAGAACCGCGGGGAGCCGGGTACGCACGACCTGCCCTTGCTGCGGCAAGTCTTTGAGGGGCTGTGCGCGGGGAAAGAGACGAGGGTGCCGTGCTACGACAAGGCGGCGTTCTCAGGTCGCGGGGACAGGAGGCCCGAGAACGAGTGGCTGCTCGTCAACGCGCCGGGAGAACCCCCCGTGGAAGTCATCATCCTCGAGGGCTGGTGTGTAGGTTTCCGGCCCCTCTCCCCTGCCGCGCTGCGGGAGAAGTACGACGGCGAGAGCCTGACGCTCAGACACCACCCCTTCTCGCACCTCGAGTTCGTAAACGAGGCGCTAAGGGGCTACGACGCGGTAACGGACCTCTTCGATGCGTTTGTGCACATTGACGCGGAGGATCTGTCGTACGTGTATAAGTGGAGGCAGGAGCAGGAGGCCGCGCTGAGGGAGGAACGGGGTACGGGGATGAGCGATGAGCAGGTCGTGGAGTTTGTGGACGGGTATTTCCCTGCTTATGAACTATATTCCGAGGGCGTGAGGAGCGGGGTGCTGCAGGGCGGGAAGGAAGGGAGGCAGTTGAGGCTCGTGGTTGGGAGAGACCGCAAGGTGAGGGAGCAGCACACCATCTAGGGGGCTGCGGTCCGTTGTGTGATGTGGCCGGATGCGAAAGGAGTTGCAGTTTAGAGAGCCGTTTTCTTACAATGGCCAAGGCGCGGAGTTGGCTGGCATAAACTATTGGCGCTAGAGATGGATGCTATCAGGGACTATCGGATACCTCTCACCAAACTCGCGCTTCGCCGTCCGCTTCTAGAGTCATGCGGTCCCGTATACCCTGATACTACTGAAACTCGGTCCCGCAAAAGCCCTGTCGAAAGAAAGAAGTGACCGAATAACCCAGTTGTTGCCAATATTCGAGCCCGCCACCACACTTCTCACTCTCCCTTGCATCTGCCCCTCGTTTCATAAGTCGTAAGTCATGAGTATAAGTACAATCATAAACGGGAAACCCTCCGTTTCTCAAATCCGCCGCGAAATAGCTCGGGGCCAATGCCCCAAGAAATATGAACCGAATAAACCACCGAGAACGGACCCCTCAAGATGATTGGGGAATCTGCGAGGCCAACATCTTCCCCCACTGATGCTCCGGGACCAACTCAATACCATCCATCACTCATCCGCAACAACCTTCAACCCATCCCTCTTCATGCGATCAAGCTTCCTCTTCACCCCCTCAGACTTCGCCCTCACCCCCTCCTCCCTCTCCGCGATCTCCGCCTCGAATCCCTCCACCAACTCCCTCCGCTTCCTCCTCCCCTCCTTCATCCTCTGCACCACAGCCCCAAACTCCTCCAAGAACCAGTCCCCCGCTCCATCCCACTCCGTGACCGACATACCCTCAAAGAACGCCCTCTGGTCCGCCTCCCCCCTCCCCTTATAGTGCTCCAGCCGCGCGGGGAGGCTACTCCCCTCCGCGGCGCGGGCCCTCGCCGGTGAGGCCTCGCCCGCGGGGTCAAAGTCGAATGGCTGGCCCCGCAGGTCGGCGTAGTCCATTGACGAGAGCGCCTTGTCGTCGTAATCGCAGCTCTGCCACCGCCGCTTCTTGCTGCCGTCCTCCTTCGAAGGCGACGTGTACCGCAAGGGGCTCTCTAGGAGCGCCTTGCCGCGCTTGTCTGGACCGCGGGGCGTCATCTGCTCCGGCTCGGACGGCATGTCGAACTCGTCCGAGTCGTCGTCGACGTTGTTAAAGATCGGGTTCGGCCGCGCGGGGGTGTTGTACTTGCTGTCACGCGCGCGCGCGCCGTCGAACTTCGAGGGGATGGCGCCACGCATCTCGTCCTCGTCCACGAGATTGTTGATCGGATGGTTCGGGTGCTCCGCATAGGGCTTCCTCGGGTGCGAGTCTCGCAGGGGCAGCTTGGTCTGGGCAGTGTGCGGCTCGAAGGGATCCTCGTTCGACCGTCCGCTCTCGTGGTTGTCCTGAGAAATGCGGTGCTGCTGGTGCTTACGATTGTTACCCGCGTTCGGCCGCACGTTCATCATGCCGTCGTTGCCTATTATAAACTCGGAGAATTGGGGGGCCTGGGGCTGGTTCCAGCTAGGCGGCGACTTGGTCAGTGCCGGGTGAACGTCGTTGCCCGGACCTTGGAAGCGAGCGATGCGCTCGGGGTTGGTGGAGGGCGAGTTGAACTCCGAATCGGCCAGCACCGACGGCTCCCACAGCATCGTGGCGGCAACCCCCACGCCGAGGTCGTTCGAGTTGGTCCTCGCGCGCCTTATGGGCGGCGACAGCCCCGGCTGGTGGGGTGGCGACTGGGGCGGGGCGCCAGACTGGCTCCTGGCGTGGTTGTTGTTCAAGGGGCTGAAACGTGTCGGCTTGGGTGCGGGCATCGGCAACCTCGCGCCGTCGCCAATGGTCTGCCGGGCTGCGACGGACGAGAAGACCTGGGGCGTGTCGGCGCGGCTGAGGCCATTAGCGTTCGCCACGGGGACGCCGTCAGGGGCCGAGGCCCGCGCGTAAGCATGCATCTTCGGGGTGTTTGACGCGTTGTCGGGGGTCGCTGTGGGCATGTCGTCTTCCCCGACGAGGGTAGGGGAGTCGTAAGGTGTGTCGGCGGCAAGAGCAGTGGTGGCAGGCTCTGAGTGGGCAGACTCTGCGATACCTGCGGTAGCAGGGAACGTGCGTCTCTTGGGCCGCGGGTGGATTGTACAAAGGATGGTGCTTAACGGCCGGAGAGAAGAGGCGGGCATGAACGCTCGAGGTGAATGGTGACGATGGACACCGCGGGCACACGCTCGGGCGGGATAGAGTCTTTCTTGGGGTAGAGCCGCTGGTTCTGCCTACTCTGTCTTGGCCGTGTCGATGTTGCGTGGCTTTCAGAAGTGAACCAGAGGAGGGCCTTGGGCATGCGGAAGCTTAGAGGAATCCACGTGTCGATCGGTCGCGGCTGCGTATGGTGTCCTTCAGGGTAAACGAGTGTAGAGAACAAAGACGGTTCACGAAGCGAGCGGAACGGCCGTTTGAATGCGCCTGAGTAGATATCATCAGCCGCTGGCCAAGACGGGGCTTCTGCGGGCTCGGGTAAGCCACTCACCGACAGATGCTCGGGAAATGAGGCGCTCGGCGGCGGGCTATAACCGCGAAAGGGCGAATTGTGGACCCGGCGAGACAACGAGTCCAATTGGGTTCCCTCGATATGCAGTGTTGAGGGGGATGAGTGCCAATGGCGACGGCGAGGTCCTGCCTGGAAAAGTGGCTGGGAAATTTGGGAGGTTGATAATCAGATTGGGCGCCATCGCGTCGGGGGTGAGCGACCCGCGTTGTCAGGTGTCATGCGGGGTCCTTGGAGGGAGCCCAGGCCAGGCACCGGTGGGCCCTGACACTTGGCGGCGGCATGGGTGCTACAGGGCCCCATGCGCCGCACCTTACACTAAACATTCAGGCGAGGAACCAATGGGCGACCTCCTTCGATACGAGTGTTCTTTACCAGAAGCAGACACGCTCTCCATCAATACATACACCCATGTGTTGACCCAAGCCGGTCAAAGCCTCAGGATTGACGACTTCTACCAGGTCCAAAAGAATCATTAGTCTAGATGCCGTGCCCGTCGCCTCATTCTAATCCATGGACAGGAGGCCATTTGACTGCCTGACGATCTATTCTGCAGGTCAGGCCCGCCATTGGCGGATCGCCCAGTTTCTGCAAGACGCATGCGGCCCTCAACGCCCAACCCCATCATACTAGCCCGTCAAACGGCTGTCACATAGCATAGATGCCAGACATGCGATCCGTGCGCCCCAGGCAAGACAAGGTCCAAGGGTGTGGGGACGTGGAACATGGGATGGCTCTCCCGTTGGGGCCATGCAAGACATCCTGTGCGCGATTGTCTGTCGCAGGCGAACCCCACGAGACCATCCGCGAGCCATCTCGACTCGCTTACACGAGCTCCTTCTTCAGAAACACCCGAGGAAGGTACCTCATCTCCCCGGCAACAGAATCCTGCCATCCATACGCCTTCTCCTCCTCGCCAAAGACGTGATACCCCTGCCTCCTATACCAATCCTCATTAGTTTTTATCACCTACCAAAGCAATTAGCACTTGTGTAAGAGGTAACAATCTGCATTGTCCCGCTCACTCACCGACGGCGTCGGCAGCCCCCTGTCCTCGTACATCAGTTTCACCACCTCCTTACTCATCTGCGAGGCCCCCTTCTGCGTATCTAGTGCCATGACCCGTGCAGAGACTGGCGCCCGCAAAGCCGTGGCCTCCACCTGTCTCATCGTTGACCTGCCTAAGCCGTAGCCCCGCAGCGGAAAGGAGATGTAGAGCGTTGTGGCCCAGATCACGCCGTCGGTGGGGAGGTCCAGCTGGCGGTTCACCTCCGGCTTCCACTCGAGGCTGACATGGCCCACAGGGATGAAAGCCTCGTTCGTGGGGTTCCGAGTTGTGCGGAAAATGGAGGTTGAGGTGTCGCTGAGCGGGTCTTTCTCCTTGACTCCTGAGTCAGAAGCAGTTGACTTAGAAACCGTGGGCACGTACGTCGGGGTTCCTCGCGAGGTGATCCTCCATCATCTTCTCCCTGTCGCTTATCCCCTCCTCCAAGACCTAGAAGCACACTTCAGTTAAGTGTCTCGATGCAGGGGAGCCAACCCCGATATGTATCTAGGAGAAAGGGCTCACAAGCCACCAGATACCCTTCCTCCCGCTCTCGCAATGCCCTCTCCACGCCGCCACTTCGTCCTCACTCCACCCACATGCCACCCGCTGGAGGTACATTCTCTCCGCATGGGCCTCAGACGCGCTGTCGTACGGGACGAGGCGGACTTTTTCGTGAGTCGTCACCATGTCGACGGTGTTTCGTATCCGGTTCTATTTTGAGTAAGTCGAGACGTCGGTGGTGCCGAGGCGTGGGGTGGACCGTGAGCGCTGATATGCTCGGATGTCGGGGATGAGCTTGCCGGGAAAAAGGAAAGAAGCGGAGCGAGAGGGAAAGCCCAGCAAGTGAATATAGTACATACGTATATTGCCGTTCCAAAAACGAGGGATATCGGAAGAAACACTCCCCGAAATCGTGGTGTAAGCAGGTAATCATACTTGTGCCCCCGCGCGGCCCCACGCAGCCGATGCCGACGATAAACGCCTCGTGCATATCCGCTATGCGAATACAAGGGCATGCGCGTTCACCTCCTCCTCAAATACGCGCAGCTTCCTTTCGAGTTCCATCGAAGAAAACCTCTTCTCTTTCGTGAATATAGTGGTGCTCCGGAGTCAAAGATGAATAAAAAACGCGCACTGCCAAGACCAGGAACGGACCTGAGCCGACCACAGCGCTCGGTGTACACTTCTCGCCGCCAAGAGGCCAGACGTTCGACGCTAAGCAGTCAGCAGGCGGACATAGAAGAGGTCTACGACATCAGATTATCACTTTAACTTGGATAATCCGTGCCTTGTGGGGTTGATTGGCGCGACCGCGGAAGGGACGGTCCTTTGATGCTACGAAGCCGGAATCTGTGAAGGATGCTCTAGTGCCGGGTCTTCTTTCCTCCGTATATACATCACATGTAGACTACATTGACAGGGGGTACTGATACTCACTTTTTGTCGTCTACCTAGCCGAAGCAGTCCCAGGAGCTACTCTCTCTTAGTGCGTCCGCCTATGGAAAGACCACGGATGTCATTGATTTCACATCTACGGAAACCAGTCAATCTGCATCTCGGACCCTCCTTAATGAAGAGTAAAGCCATCCCCATATAACTATCAAACAGCGCACGAGATCCGAGTGACTGGTGAATTAGAATGGCTGCATCTCGACCTCGATGTATAGATGGCCCCAGTATTAGTAGGTCGCGCCTGCTCACTCTCACTGCCATAAGCACAGCAACTCCGCTGCCTACATCGTGAGGAAGGAGCAAAGGAGCTACGAGTGATAGGCACCCCTGCTTTTACAGCCTATCCCCCATCGTACGGACTAGCACCCCACTGGAAGGCGCATCTGACTGATACTGTCCCGATGCTGCAACATAAACACGGCCAAGTGCGTTCCTCCAGATCCCACTCCCGATCATTTACGCGCAGAGACTATCCTCGGAAAGTTTGTTCATCCAGTATCCTCCAGTACTTAGAATTCAGCATCCCCTACCGTTCAAGTATCTAGAATCTACCATCTCACTTCACATGATGCGCACCGGTTACCAGACCGTCCCGTCCAGCCGGACGAATGTCGCAAGGGGACGATCCTCACGCCTGAGGGCTGCAAGACCCTCACGTATCCACACGAGCCTAGTTACCAATGAATGCTCCACTCGGAGCCAGGATGACCTGTCTTCTACCTTGGTGGCCCCATCCCCGGCCACGACACCCAAGCAGGAGTCCTCCACCGAGAGCTCCAGCATCGAGTCCGCTCCGGGATCCCCTCAGCCGAGAGTAGAGGGCGACACCGTGGAAGTCCCTAGTCAGACTACCGCTGAAGTAAAAGCGCCTGAGCTTACTGTTGCTTTGGAGCCACCCCGAAAGTCGTCGGTTCTGGGATCCCTCGGGGGCTTCATGCCGATCCTCAAAACTTCTCCGCCTTTAGAAGACTACGAGAACTTTCGGACCGTCTCTTGCACTTCAACCGTCTTTTACGATGCCCCTTGTCCCCTGCCGTCGCAGCCGGATCTACTCGCGAGCACAGAGGAGCAGCTAGTCGCCGTGGAGGTACCCGGTTTTGGCGATCAAAGCGATTGCTGCACAGGGCAACCCCCCGACCCATCGCCAGCACAGCCTGGCCCAAAGCGGACCGTGTCATCTAATTACTCCGCCTCCAGATGTTTCCCCTCGGCGTCTCCTGTCAGTCCAATCAGTCCTCGGAGTCCTGTCTCTGCGGCGGCCACTCTGCGCGAAGAACTGCCATCCGAGATTGAGACGATGAGGCGGCGGATCTTTAGTCTCTCATCTGACATATTCAAATCTTCGACGTGGGAGCGCGACTCCGACCTGGATCTTCCCAACTTTGGCCGCCCCAGTCCCCAAAGTGAGGGTGTTGACGGTCGTCGCCGAACCAGCTCCGAGGACTCGACCGTTGTCGGGGACGACAGGAGCATCTATTTGCCGTCCAGAGCGGCCAGTGTCAGTTACAGCCAGATGCTTCGGCCCCGTGGCCAGATGCTTCGACCCAGCCGGTCAATGGCTGTGAAGCCGACCCACAGGAACCGGCCCGGCAACTGGAACGACGGGCCCACCGATGTGTCGGCGGCCGCTTCTGATGTCCAAGCACTGGGGCCCCGGCGATCCGCCGCAGAGACGTGCACCATCACGAGCACGCAGGCAATCAAGAGTCGGACATTTTCGAGCATTGATGACTCGAGGATGTCTATACACGGAGAATCCAGTGGCGCATCGAGTGGAACGGGCGAAGACTCGGCCGTGCGGCTGTCGTCTACGTCGAACGCCACCAACAGGAACTTTGGTACCACCCGGATTTTGAGCGTTTCCAGACTTGAGCCCACGATTGACGGGACAGACGAACTTGAGACGCGCACCACGCAGGCGACGACCACCGAGCCGGCCGCGGGCGGGATCTCCGGCTGGGTAAGGCGGATATGGGAGAGATACTCGCCGACAGCCGCAACGAAGAGCATCGCGCGCCTGTTTGGGTATGGGACCGCCCCAAGTAGAGGCGTGCGAAGCAGCAACGTGCGAAGTGAAACCATGTTTGATGAGAACACGGGTGAGTCTAAAGGCCGCTGGGGGGTGACGAGAATGCGGGGCAGGGGGAGCTGGCGGAAGGGCAACAGGAGCGTCCCGAGGAAAAGGACCTGGAGGGTGAGGATGCCGTGGATGTGGAGGCGGAAAGACGATGCGCCGCTGCTGGCGGGAGGCTCGACGGAGGAGTAGTGTTTGCGTTTGATTTGTGCGGGAATTGTTGCTGTTACTGACTTGTATTCGGTATGGTTGTCTTGGTCAGCGAGGCGATTGGGCGTAAGTTACGAGTGGGTTCAGTGATATCCTTAATGACATTCGCTACGCATGATAATAGAGGCTCGGTGCCATGTTCTAGATGACTAGAACTCGAAGAGTCTATCCTGTGTGCCGGGTATACCTCCAACAACGCCAAAGATGAGCACTCGCCTCCGCAAGATCAAAGCATATACCGGAACCCCCCGCCACGGCCCTTGCCCTCCGCTTCTATCAGCGGCCTCCTAAGCTCACATGCCGCGCTCTCATTCCACCTCTTCATATACACCCTCAACACGAAACAGATCCCCGCGACGCCCAGCATCGCGAGCGCGCAGACACGCATGCCCGGCGCGAAGAACGGCGCGTCGGACGTGGGGTAGAGCCTCGTGCCAATGAGGGGCCCGCACTGGCCGACCAGCTGAAGGAGCGCGAAGGAGGAGCCCTGGGATGAGGGGTTCGGCTGGTTGTTTAGGGACCAGGTCACGGTCAGGCAGACGACCGAGAAGAAGCCTGCGCAGGCGGGGAAGAGAGCCAGGTACCTGGCCACCGGGGGCAGGTCGAGCGGCTCGGAGAGGGAGAGGAGGAAGTAGCCGAGGAACGAGAGGAGGGCGTGCAGGATGATGAGCGGGGAGCGGAGCCCCTTCTTATCGGAGATGCGCGCGGTGTAGAGGACCGTGAAGAAGGCGAGGAGGTATGGGGGGAAGGAGAGGGCTTGGGATGCCAAGGGGGAGGTGCCGGCGGAGTGGATTATTGTCGGGAGGAAGACGGGGAAGGAGGAGTAGGCCGTGTTTGTTAGGAGGAACATGATTGCTGTCAGCCAGGCGACGGGGGAGCGGAGGGCCCTTAGGGCGGCGGAGGGGTCGATCCCCCTCTCCTTTGCCTTTCCGTCTCCCCGGGCCTGGCCCGTCTCCCCTCCTCCCTCGCCCGCCGGCGAGTCGGTGGTAGTCTGGGGGCGAAGACGCAATGCGGCAACCTCCCTCTCCCTGGGCGTGAGGTACCGCGCCGTCCGGGGCGAGTCCGGGATGAGGCGCCAGGCGAAGAAGGCGGCGATGAGGGAGGGGAAGCCCTCGACAAGGAAGAGAAGGCGCCAGGGGGCGACGGGGAGGTGGGAGGAAAGGCGGATGATGAGGTAGGCTAGGGACGAGGCGAAGGAGCTTGCTAGGGGGGCGGCTTTTTGCGCGTTAGTGACGTTTTGCTTGGGGGATTTGTGTTGGTGGGCGGAAAGGGGGGTGGGTGGGAGGGAGGAGGCAGGGGAGGGAGGAAGAGCGGAGGGAAGAAGAGGGGGTGAGGGGCGAGGACTCACCTGAGATGAAGATGGCAGTCCGGTAGGCCAGCTCCCCCCTCCTGAAGAAGAAGGACAGGTAAAACGGTACGCCCGTGAACCCCGCCTCCCCTATCCCCAACAGCGCCCTCAGCGCAATCAGAACGGGATAAGACGTCGCGAGGGCCTGCGCGCACGAAATGACGCCCCATGAGAGGACGAGGACGGAGACGTAGATGTGAGGCGGGAAGATGCGCCAGAGGAGGGACATCCACTCGAAGAGGATGTAGGTGACGTAGAAGGAGGTCAGGGCCCACTCGTACCAGTCCTCGCGGGGGGGGTCGGTTTGGAGGTCTGGGTCCATGCCTGCTATGCGGGCGTTGCCGATGTCTGGGGGGGGGGGGGGGGGGGGGGGGTTAGGGGGGTTGACTGGGGGTTGTGGGCGGGTGGGCCAGGGGGGACGGGGGGCCCGGGGGATGATATGGGGGGGGGGTTTGG